>JAJKFI010032229.1:8874-34125 GCA_029204185.1 Lerista edwardsae
TATCCGAGCCTCCAACTCTGCTATTATTTACACAAATACTACAACAGAGTAGTCCCGCTCTGTCTTCAGCAGCTCATTCAAAACGCACACCCTGAGGCGCAGCTGCTTCTCCAAATTTTTCCCACTTTCGCCTTTCCCTTCTTCTGTCATCGTTCCCCCCCAGCCTGCCCACCACCACTCTCCCCCCACCCCAAAAAAAAGCTTCTTAAAACTTTTCTTCAGCTCCTTCTCCGGTTTGTGAGGTGAGCTCTTTCTCCGGTTTCACACACGATTCATCATCAACCACAGATGAGGACAAGCTAAGGGATAGGAGTTTTGACAGTGATGAGTAGTTTTATGAATAAAACTTGAGTTCAGTAACTTTATGTGTAGTGGTACATTTTTTTTTCAAATTTCTGGCCCCAAAATTAAAGTGCGTCTTATACATTGGTGCGTCTTATACTTGGGGAAATACGGTAAACACTGAAGTAAATGGGGAGGGGGGAGCTGTCGGTGACCTGCCCTGGCAGCTGCTCCGAAACCTTGTTGCCATGTGGACGGCTGTTATGGTTGGCTTGTTTGGTCTTAGCAGGATTCAAGTCAAGAGCTTCTAGTTCTGTGCAATGGTGCCAGATGAAGGTTCAGAATGGAGAAAAAGAGAAAGGAACAATGCAGTGATGTCATCCGGGCGCACCAGGAACCGGAACGCCCGGATGATTGGCAGCCCTCCGCTCCTATGGCGGAGGCCAGCCACGCCTCCCTGTGCCTGGAATCGCTCCATTTCAGAGCGATTCGGACGCACGGGAGGACGGGCGGGCCCAGGAACAGCTCGCCCGTCCTCGGGAGAGGCGGCGCGGCCCGGGCCCATCCGCGGAACAAGCGGAACGCCGTACCGGCCCATTCCGCCCGGATGCCACCGCTGGAACAATGTCTTATCACACCCCGTCATGTCTGCTTCTTCCAAAAAACCCAATCGGTTCTTCTCGGCTAGCCAGTCTAGAAATATCCATCTTAAATCTGGGTTGGTTTTTTTTGGAGGGGGCTCTCTAATTAGAGATTTATGCCTATGTAGATATCTCTGCATACATTTTTTGAGATTCTGAGCCCTTTTGGACAGGGAGCCATTGAACTTTATCATTATTTTTCGCCTGTAAACCACTTTGGGAACTTTTTGTTGAAAAGCGGTATATAAATACGATTGATTGATTCTCTAGTCTCTTTGCCCAAGGACTGCCCTAACATTTTGCAAGCAGCCTTACCCACAATTCTGTTGTTAAGGCAGCGGATAGGAATCGAAGAAACAATGATAAGGAAGAGGAAGGTAAACTGGAGCCTGATAGGAAGGGAATTTGGGTTTGGCCATAGAGATGAGTAAATTTACTGATTTGCTTCCTTACTGTTGCATGAATTTACTCAGGCATGCATTGCCCCCCCTTTTTTTTCAATAGAGAACACCAAAAATAACATCACACACTCCCTAAACCAGCGATTCTCAAACTTTTTAGCACCAGGACCCACTTTTTAGAATGACAATTTGTCCAGGAGCCCACTGAAAGTGATGTCATGGCCAAATGTGCCCTCATTGTGACCACCAGAGCCTGCTGCTCTCCTGAGAACAATCAGCTGAGTTATTTCTCAGTGATTTTCCAATAGCACAGTGAAGCAGAAAGGGAAAAAAAGCCCATTTACAACCTTGATCCAAGCAAAATAACCACATATAGCCCTTCTCCCTTCCCAGTGTCCTATTTTTTCAATATGGATGCTCCAGGTGCTTTGCGAGCCACCTGAAATTGGCTTGAGACTCACTGGTGGGTCCCAACCCACAGTTTGGGCACCAGTGTCTTAGATAGTTGAGCTGGAGAAAGTCTTCTGCTTGAGATTCCCGAGGGCTGCTATAGACAGAGGATCTAACACTTGATATATGACCAGCATTCATTGCAAGGCAGCTTCATGTGTGCAACCACATGCAGCCCAATCCTATGTCATTCCCACCCCCACCCCACCCTGCCAATGCAGCAGTGGATAAGTAGCATCCTGCCGGTGGTGGGGGCCTAAAAGCAGGCATAATATGAGCATATATATCCATGTAGGGATGTGGTGGCGCTGCAGGTTAAACCGCTGTTGCTGAACTTGCTGACCGGAAGGTTGGCAGTTCAAGACTGCATGACGGAGTGAGCTCCCGTCGCTTGTCCCAGCTCCTGCCAACCTAGCAGTTCGAAAGCACGTAAACAATGCGAGTAGATTAATACGTACCACTTTGGGGGGAAGGTAACGGTGTTCCGTGCACTATGGCGTATAGTCATGCCGGCCACATGACCATGGAAACTGTCCTTGGACAAATGCCAGCAATTCGGCTTAGAAACGGAGATGAGCACCGCCCCCTACAGTCTATCATGACTAGATCATTCGGTCGTGGGGAAACCTTTACCTTTACCTTCATATATCCATGTAAATGGAATAGCCATCTCAGCCCAAAGGCAGGTAAACCCAGAAGGTTATTCCTGATGCAGTCAGCTCCTTGATGGACCAGATTTGACTGAACACCGAGGAGACAGCAGTCACGGCCACCAGAAGGGGTTTCTTGAAGAAACGAGCGAAACCCACATTATACTCAGCTCTGATCTTTCCCAGTGATACGGCATGCGCCCTTCATCTGGCGGAAGCCAGGTACTTATTCAATTCCAACACGCTGTCAAGCTGAAAGAGATTCCACCAGCAGTCCTTCTTGCCCCCTTTCACTCACGCCTATCATTATGAGCTCACCTCTCCCCTCCGCTTGCCTGCAAACAAAGGATGCCTTTTTTTTTTAATCGCTTGCCACTACCTGCAAACACCGCAAGGAAGCGACGAAACCAGGCCCATTTGTTAGCAATTTCAGGGCACACAATGACAAAGCCAGCGTGGTCTGCCCAGCTGAAATGCGGCTGTTGTTGCGGGAGGAATCGATGGAAAGGCCCAGTCCCACACAAATCGGGCAGGGCAGCCAAGCTTATCCACAGGTGTCTCCGCACAACTGAAGGAGACCATTAATCAGCAGGTAGCCCCATCCTCCTCCAAAAGATGATGAATGCAACGTTTCGTGGACAGAAGCTGTATTTTCAGACCTCTGCGGCTGAAAATCTACCCTGGCCCCTCAGGCAACTGCAGGATTAATCACTTTACCCTTGAACCGGGGTCTCCTAGAATATACAACCTTGCATGTCATATTCAAACAAGCGTAGGCAGGGGCCTCCCGCCTTTTGCCCTCAGATATGTTCAGCTCTTCGTTTATTTAAAGTAGCCCAGATGCAGCCAAGAGTTCTTTGTTCAATATTTATTATTGTTTAACCTGCCCTGGAATGGGAATGTGCAAGGGCAGCCAGGTCAACACATTCAATCTTGAGGCACAGCCCTGGCTTGCTCCCGGCATCCTTTCCCGTTGTACGTCAGGTCTCTGAAGCCAGGTGCCATTTTCAAGGAAGCTCGGAAATGCGATTGTCACCCAAGCAAAAATTTGCAGAGCCAAAACTGTCCGCTCAGCACCAGGTGATTATTCCTACTACAGTTCCTACCACCCATTTATTTCTACCCTGTTTTTAAAAATACAAAGAAAATGGCATGCAATTAAAAAAAAATCAAAGCAAGTACACTAAGACAGTGCTTCCCAAAGTGATGGGTCGTGACACACCATTGGGAGCCAAAACTGGGATATTAACCCTTAAGGGGAGTGGCCCAGTTATAGATGCCCCGATGGTGCAACAGCGATTACAGGATAGCAGGCACCTAGGGGCTAGTGAACATACCTGGGGGGAGTCACGCAGGCCATTAGGGGGGTCCGGGAGGCCCGCAACCCCCCCCCCCCACTGTGAGCTTCCCCAGCACTTACCTGTGGTCCAAAGTCTGAGCAGGACTTTGGGAATCGATGCAATAAAATCAACTAATATTGTTAAAGACAGCATACAAGAATTAAAAACCAGCAGTTGACTGAACAGCTCAGTGCCAAATTTTATTTATTAATTGGATTTATATAGCACTTCTCTAAAATTCAAAGCAGTTTACCAAAATTAAAAAACCTTCAAAATAAGAGAATGAAAATTAATGAAATTAAGAACCATTAAAATGATAAACAACTATAAAAGATTGCTGGGGAGAACAGCTCAAGTACCCCTGCTAACTGGGCAAGAGGCACTTTTTCAAGTGGTGCTCCTCTTATATTTAGCAGGGAGAGAGTAATTGTCCCTTTTCACCCCTGTGCAGTGTCTTTTCTAGTGGCTGTTGCTGGTGGTTTTCTCATTTTTTTTTTTTAGATTGTGAACGCTTTTGGGACAGAGAGCCATTGAACTTTATTGTTACTATTTGCCTGTAAAACGCTTTGTGAACTTGTGTTGGAAGGCGGTATATAAGTACCTGTTGATTGATTGTTGATTGAAATATGAAAACAGAATAAAAGTTAATAAATTAACAAGTTTAAAAGGGGTCTCAAGGGCCTCCCCAAAAGCCAGGAGAAACAGGTAGGTCTTTAAACCCCACTGGAAATGCTTGGTTTGGGAAAAAAAGTCTTCAAGCTTATCTAAAGGGAAGACGACAAGGGGTGGACTCATTTTCACTGGGGAGGGAATACTACAATAATACCACCACAGTCAATACAGCCTTGATCCTATTGCCCACCAATTTGATGTCAAAGGCTGGCCAGAAAGCAGGGCCTCTGAAGCCAATCTTGGGGTGATGGATCATCAATGTGTGCAAACAAAAATGCCTTGCACTTTCCCGCCTAAGTATCTGCTCACCTGGAGTTACGTTAACCTCCATGGGAGGCCTACACCTAGTCCAGCTTCCTGTATCTCACAGTGGTCCACCAGATGCCTCAGGAAGCACACAAGACCACAAGACACCTGCATTTATCCAGTTGCTTATGCATCCCAATATGGAGTCTGGGGTTCCGAAATGGAACTCCACTCAAAACTCTTGGGCCAAGAAGACTACTACTGATTCCCTGATACCGGTCTGTAAAGAGTGCTGAAGGCTGATTTATGTTGAGCAGAAAAATTGGCTGGCTGACTGGTATTTCTTTCCCAGCTGAAGATGAAGTGATAAAAACTGAAAAGCAAATGATATTTCTAAAGTATGTTCAATTGGCAAAAGACACAATATTATCAGAGAAAGATTCCAATAACTCCTTTGCCAGAATGTGGATTTATCTTTAAATGTCACAAGACAAAATGTGACTGCAAATGGTGACATCTTTTATGAAGCTCAGAAAATTGCCAGAAGAGGCTGCCTTGCTGCTTGGAGGCCTGAAGCCAAGGCCCAGGTCTGAACCTCACCAAGGACCAATCAAGACTTTGGAGAAACCGAATCTTGGCCAAGTTTCCAAATTCCCAGGATCAGAGTTTGGCTGAGACGAAATGTCTGAAGATCAGAACACGGCTGGGGAGGGGGATAGACTTCGCTCCTCTCTCCCTTGAACTCCTTTTGGATAAGTGGACATCCCCAGCCCCATTTTATAGACAAATGAGAGAAGCGCATGTTTCACACGTTCAAGGTTGTCCCAAGGATCAGGTTTGTTTCCCTTTAGCAGTTGCTAATATAAAGATAGCCATGACTTTGCTCCTGATGAAGCCTGAACTAAAAATTCTTCCTCTCCTCAAATGCAGGTACACCTTTCACGAATGTATGGGAAGGGAATAGGATCATAATGCTATCTATTCCCCTTTACCACAAATCTCACAGTGATTCACAGTCAAATATACAAATCAAGTTCATAGTGTAATGCCCTGAATTAAGAACAACATTAGCCCTGCAGTCCACTATTGTAGAATTGAGATAGGCAGTATATCAAATTGTACATACAAGATCATCGATGTGTGCAAACAAAAATGCCTTGCACTTTCCCGCCTAAGTATCTGCTCACCTGGAGTTAGGTTAACCTCCATGGGAGGCCTACACCTAGTCCAGCTTCCTGTATCTCACAGTGGTCCACCAGATGCCTCAGGAAGCACACAAGACCACAAGACACCTGCATCCTGTTGCTGCACCCTTGCACCAACCGAAGACGGTCAGTGCAAGGGATTCTTTCGGGATGGGGATTGGTGGGAAGGGGGAGGCGGGAGGCAGGACTTGGGCAGGACCTGGGCGGGCTTAGGAGGTACAGTCACCTCCAGCCCATCAGTGAGGCCACGCGGTCCCAATTCGAGCTGCGTGGTTTCCTTGGATCTGCGCGTGCTCTTTAGCGGGCACAGATCCAAGGAGCACAGAGGGGAGGCTGGAGCCACCCCTACAGTTAGGGAGCACACGCTTCCTTGCTGCGGGGAGGCTCCAGCCCGTCCTAAGCAGCACTGGATATGGCGCTGGCCCGTCGGCCGTGCCAGTTCGGCGCTGCTTAGGATTGCGCCCTGAGGTAAATTTCTGAGGTAAAAAAGAAGAAAATTTGCTATCTTGTCTGTGGGAAGGTATAATAACTAACAACTCAGCCTGGGCCTTAAGAACATAAGAAGAGCCCTGCTGTATCAGGCCAAAGATGCCTGCATCCTGTTGACACTCCCTTGCATCTGGCATTCTGAGGTAAATTCTGAGGTAAGCCCACTGGTGGCCAGTCAAGATTCTCCACAGCATTTCTCTTTGACAGCCACCAGAATCATGTGCTCCTCTTCAGACATGGACTCATAGGAACATAGGAACAGTCCCCACTGGATCAGGCCAAGGCCCATCTAGCCCGGCTTCCTGTATCTCACAGTAGCCCAGCAGATGCCTCAGGGAACACACAAGGCATCTGTATTCTGTTGCCACTCCCTTGCTCCTTGCAGTCAGAGGTAGCCTACTTCTATTCCTTTGTTCTGTTGTTCACTTTCCTCTCCTTCACAACAACCAAACCACAGTTAAGTCTTGTCTCCAGGCTTCAACCAACCCTTCCCATTTCTCCACATCTATCCATAGGTTACTTCTATCCCCCTCCACCTTGCTCTAGTGTCCATTATTCCTTCACGATTCTTGTAATCCGAGGAAATCCTGCACACGAGCCCGGCCACAGGAGAAGCCAGGTCCCCAGGGCCTCTGAAAGGAGTTTCAAGGGGTACAAAGTTTCTTTTGGGCCCCTTCCCAAAGAGGGGCAAAACAGAGTGGGGGCGAGTGCAGCGGCGTCATGCTGCCGGAACGCTGGGCGGGAGGAACGGGTGAGCGGCAGCCCGCCCGTTGCGTACCGCTCCGTTTCGCCGTCTTCCCCGCGGGGAAGACGGCAAAACGGAGCGGTACGCAATGGGCAGGCTGCCGCTCACCCGTTCCTCCCGCCCAGCATTCCGGCAGCATGACGCCGCTGGGCGAGTGGCAAGTTGGGTGGGCAGAATAGGGGCAGGCAGGGGCAAAACAGGATGGGGGTGGAATATGGTAGTCTTTGGAGCCCAGGTCTAGCGTGAGGCTCAACACAAAGCCCAGGTCTATCTGCTCATGTGGCATTGGCAGCTACGGCAATACCGAAAACCTTTTTAAATGAAGGAAATCATAGCAGAAAATTAGTACGATCCTATCTAGGCTCATACTAGAATGGAAAGTGTCCTGTGAGCGACAAAACCAACTCCTGCAGCAGCTGCAGAACAGCCGTTATGTCCCTGAGCCCCGAGACACCCCTTCATGGTCAGTTGGCCCACAAGCCAAAGAGCGGCTGCAGCAGGCCAGTTTCCTCCCTCGTGACACTGTGTGAAGGAGTCTCACAGTGCAAGCCCAAGCTGTGCTGGAAAGATGAGGCCTGTGGGCCTGCACCGTATCCAGTGCACCTTGGGTGTGCTGGGGAGCCTTGCCCCGGGGGGGGGGGCTCTAGCCTTCACATAGGTCTCCTTGGATCTGCGCCTGCTAAATAGGAGGCACAGAGCTGAGGAGGCCGGGCAGCCCGGATTGGGGCCGTGCGGCCTGGGGATGGAGGCTTGGATGTGGCCTACTGGTCGCATCCCATCTCTGCCCCCCTTCCTGGGCCGACAATGCCTACTGGCCCACCCCCCCCCCACCCCGAGAAGTCTCCCTGCCCTCCCTCCGCACGTCCAGAACCACTCTTGCGCCAGCCAAGTTCGGCTGGCACAGGAGCAGCGCTGCAGCCCCACGGCCTGGCCCCACTGGGCTGACGCTATAGCTAGCATCAGCCCAAAGGCACCAGCGTTGGCACGGGGGGGGGCTGGCCAGCACTCCCACATCAGCACCAGTGACGTTGGGCCAACGTAAACTCGTTACATCGGCCCAACGGGCGCCAGAGGATTGCGCCGTGTTTTCCACGGCCCAGTGGATAAGCCTTGTGGCAGTAACTCCTGCCAAAAGCCCACACTCGGACTACTAGGATCCCACATGAGTCCGGATGAGTCAGGAAAATGTAAGACCCCAGGAAATTTCTGGGGCCCCTCCTCTGGCTCCTAGGCCCTGTTTTTTGACCCTGGGCCCGGGGTACAAATTACCCCCTTAACCAGTGGTGGGATTCAAATGAATTAATAACTGGTTCTATGATGTCATAGCCAGAGCAAAAAAAAACAAAAAACAAAAAACCAAAGCCAGTGGAGGTAAGCAAGTGGGCGGGGCCCGGCCATTTAACAACCGGTTCTATAGAACCTGGGCAAACCCCCTGAATCCCACCACTGCCCTTAACCCCCCTCTCATGGGCCTTGCATGTCCCCTTACTGACTCCCCCACCAACCCTGTGCACCCCCTCCTTCTTGTTTGCAGTTTTGCTTGCCAACCGCAGGTATTTCAACAGGGCTGTTCATCATCCATGCCCTTGCTCCTTTTTATGTCATGGTCAAGAATTCCCTCCAAGTGCATTCCAGTTCCATCAGTAGTGTCAGCCTACCGGTACGCTGGGCGTGTCTTCCAGGTGAGCAGCAGCGCGATCGCTGTGTTCTGTTGCGTAACGGCGAAAGTCTGCAGCGGGCGGGCTTTCGCCGTTACGCAACAGAACGCAGCGATCGCGCTGCCGCTCACCCGGAAGACACGCCCAGCGTACCGGTAGGCTGACACTACTGAGTTCCATCTAGGCTTTGACTCCTTCTCTCTCAGTAACAGGTTGAGAGGTAGGCGCACCACGGCCAATGGTCAAAGCTCCCTTAAAATGCATGGCTGGTGAAAATGTGCAAGAACCTGAACAAAGCATGCATGGCAATCAGGCATCCAGGTCCTGACCTCGGTGTCCTCGGACGACTGGCTCCATCCTCCATTCCTGCCCAGGGACCTGCTATCCTTGCAAATTGCTGATTCCAGGCTTGGGTCATAACTCACTGGGAGAGAATATGCTGTGCATGCAGAAGATCCCAGATCCTCAGCATCTCTAGGTAAAGGAGCTCAGGTAGAAGGGTTGGGAAATGTCCAAGACACTGGGGAGCTCTTGCTAGAGGAGCCAATACGAATGCATATTAGAAGACAGCTTCATACGTCCTCATGAGGGGGAAAAAAAATTACATTTTTCTAAGTAGGCCCAAAGTATTCAATCTTATTCCAACTAGTTGAGGAAGCAAAAGGAGGGGAAAAAACTATGTGACCCAAGCAAGGTTACATTGTACTTCAGAGCAGGACTCAGAAGGTTTACAGCCATAACCCCTGCACTTCCTAGAGACACAGCACTCTTTCTTTGATGCTTTATGGTGTCCTTTCCAAAGCATTTTAAGATCTCAGAGTATCATTAACCACATAGAAATAAAACCTGCCATGGCATTTATGGTCTCACAAGCTTGCTCTGGCGTCAGACAACCAGCAATATACTGTAGTACCTACAGTAAACGGAACATTGGGCGGAGTACTCCTCCAGGGGAAAAAAAACCCAAACACTGCTCACTCGTGCACCATAGCTCACAAATACGAGAAGATAAAACACTGTCTACTCACTTATCTTGCAAGGCATTCCGTCTCAAGACATGGCTTGCACACCAACTGGAAGCAATGTCTTCCACAAGAGAGGGCATCATCAATGCCATTTGCACATATCCGGTGCAGAAAGACGTAGAGCGCAATCCTAACCTGGATTTAGGCATCACAGTTAGTCCAGCAAAGTTTGGCCAGCACAAGGGATACCATCAAGTACGTTTGGACCACTCTTGGAGTTGGAGAGGCCAGCACACAGACATGTGCCATCCTCCCTGACTCTGAGAGTGATCTGCTTTACGGTGGCTCTTGTGCCGGCCAAACATTGCTGGTCTAACTGTGCCGGCCTAGCTTCAGGTTAGGATTGCGCTCATCTTTGTAGGGCCTGATGTCACCCCTGCAGCTCAGCAGCACTTGAAAAGTGCACAAGGAATCTTGAGGTTTGACTTACCAAGATCACAAACACGGAAGCCCTGTAGAAGTTGCTAATAGATGGAATAAATCCTTCTTTTGTGTTTTCAGGATAATTTTATTCTTCAAGATTCATAAGGAGTTGCTAAGTTGCCCTGAAAAAAAAAAAACACAATAAAAGAGCATACATTAATTCTAAGAAGTAAATGGAAAAAACACAGCTCTAGTTTTTCCTGGAGTGTTTCCTGCCCCTGCACAAATATTGATGGTCCTGCCTGTGGAGTCACAGATCTAACGCCACAGAGGGAACTTTTCCATCACCTGTCAATGAAGCCAATAAATTATCTCCCCTCCACAGTCAGATTAATTGGAATCTGCACATATATGCACATACACATCAGTAATGTCCCTGGGGTGTGTGTGCTAAATTTTGCAAGGTGTGCCTTGCAAAACTTAGAGCTCCATCCCCTTTCTAGGGGCACAATCCTAACCTAGAGTTTGGCTGGCACAGTTAGGCCAGCAAAGTCTGGCAGGCACCAGGGCCACCATAAAGCGCGTTTGGAGCACTTTCGGAGTCAGGGAGGATGACGCACGTCCATGTACTGGCCCCTCTGACTCTGAGAGTGGTCCAAACATACTTTACGATTTCTCTTGTGCCAGCCAAACTTTGCCGGCCTAATTGTACCAGCCGAACTCCAGGTTAGGATTGTACTCTGAGACACATCAACCAATTACAAGAAGAATATTAATTATTACCAGAACATAATCGAAAATCAGAATCACAATTACCTGATATTACCTCTTCACCCCTGTGCAGTGTCTCTTCTAGTGGCTGTTGCTGGGGGTGGGCTGTATTTTTTTTTTAGATTATGAGCCCTTTTGGGACAGGGAGCCATTTAACTTCATTATGATGATTAGCCTGTAAACGGCTTTGTGAACTTTGTGTTGAAAAGCAGTATATAAATACTGCTGATTGATTGATAATGCAGGGAAGGAATTTGTGGCCACGGTTTCTACTGGCACCAATGAAGGCCAAGCGCAGTTCACTACCCAAGATGCTGAAGGCCAAGTAGAACTTCACGGCCAAGTTTAAATGCCCCTCTACTCGAAGATGGAAAAGATGGGGTAGAGGTGTCATGTAAAATAATTCAGCCAGGCTTACTGAATTTATCTCAGCTTGTCTTGGACTGAGCTCATTCACGGTCCTCGAGATGAAAAGCAGCAATGGACTACTGCCCAAAAGCAATGTGCATGCTCTCCGAATCCAAGGCTACAAAACTGATTGAACTTAGCTGCAGTGCCACTATGCTGCTTGCTGTCATAAAGCAGCAAGACATTTCTGGTTTTAGAAAGGGATTTACCTCCAGGAAGATTTGCTCGCATAGCTGTAAAGAAAGCAAATGTTTTCAAACAAAGAAAGGTACTCAGACCTTGTTAATTGCAGACCTCGTTAATTGCAGCTGATTAACAGCTGAGCTTCGGCTGCCTTGTGTGAGGGGGAGTTGTGCCGAAGTTCAGCCGCTTCTCTGGTGGGAGCAGGGAAGCCGCTTTTCAGCCAGCAAGAAGACAAACGGGTGGCCAGAAAGAAGGACTAAATCCAGAAAGATCCATCTGTATGGTTCTTGGAAGATAGAACATTTCTGTATAAATTGTAAAAACCTTCGGGTTTCTGAATAAAGTCTGCCCATGTAAACCGCCTTGAGTTATAGTCATTAGAGAAATCTGGTGACCTAAGAAAGGCAGTATATAAATCCAAGTATTATTATTATTATTATTATTATTATTATTATTATTACTCTCTCATGAAAAGTTGCCAAACCTTGTTGCACTACCCTTCGGATTCCACTACCTGTTGGACGTACACATCATTCCACAGATCTCAAGCATACAGAGGTGTGGATTCCACGTCCACATGTTTTCCCTCTTCAGAGCTGAAAGCAAATTTCACCCAAATTGATGGTAAGGTTAAAAGTAAGGCTTCTGAATGGTCTAGTCGTGACCGACACTAGAGGGCAGTGCTCATCTCTGTTTCTAAGCCGAAGAGCCGGCGTTTGTCCAAGGACAAGTTTCCATGGTCATGTGTCCAGCATAAGTATATGCCAAAGGCACACGAAACACTGTTACCTTCCCACCAAAGCGGCACCTATTTATCTACTCGCATTTTTACGTGCTTTCAAACTGCTAGGTTGGCAGGAGCTGGGACAAGCGATGGGAGCTCACTCCAACATGTGGTTTCGAACTGCCAAACTTCTGGTCAGCAAGCTCAACACCTCAGCGGTTTAACCTGCAGTGCCACCACATCCCTTATAAATTGATGGTGCTTTCTCTTTAATGGTTTCACATTCATTTTGTAGTGACTTTTCAGAACAGCAGTGGGTTTTTTTTCATTTTTTTTTTCATTGTTCAATGGCAACAAACCAACCTTCAGGTTGGAGCCATTTCAGAAGCCTGAGTCATGTTCTTGCAGGACATTCATTGCCCAAAATGAAGCACCCACATGCAAGAATCGTTCTGAAATGCCATTTGATTTTAAGCCGAGTTGTAAAACCTTGTAACACATTGCACGCAACCCTAGAGGCTATTGGGCTTTGATATGTCATCACAAATATTTTTTATTTAGAGAAAAGCGGTCCTGTTAATGTTTATATTCTTGCTGCAGGGTTTCCTGTCTTCTTTCTACTGTATGCATGCATTTTATTTGTAGCCAATCTAATGGTTCCAGTCAAAATAATTGACTTTTGCACACATTACACTTTTGTCCTTCACGGACCTTGTGCCTGGGCTGGCATGCACAGGCGAGATCCGATCTATTCCGATAAGTGCTGTATGACAAAACATAGGAGTGATTATTCACCCAACACTGCTGAAACTACCTGGAGCCCCAATGTTGAACTGGACCTCTCGTGAGAGCATTTTATCATGCAAAACCCATGGCTAGTTTGAATGGCAACTGGAGTTAATCCATAGGGGGTGCAGGGGTCGTCTTAAGGACAGATGTCCCAAGGACAGGCTGTCTTGTTCCTTTGGCTCTGATTCAGTGATGTCATTCAGGGGGAATGGACCAGAATGGGCGTTCCAGATCCTAACGGGCTCCGTGGCTGGTTCCGGGTTCCCGACAAGTGCCAATCAAAAGTGAGTTCCTGTTCCTAAATCATTTGAATGACACCACTGCTCTGATTGCATTTGGAGACTCCTCATAAGGTCCCAGGTTCAAGAGATCCTCACAGGTTTGGGAGTCAAGTAGTCCTGATACCCAGTGGTGGAATCTAAAACGGGAGGATCCGGAACGCTGGGCGGGACTAAGAACATATAAGAACATAAGAAGAGCCCTGCTGGATCAGGCCAAAGGCCCATCTAGTCCAGCTTCCTGTATCTCACAGCGGCCCACCAGGTGCCCCAGGGAGGCATGAGACAACAAGAAACAAGATGCTTGCATCCTGTTGCCACTCCCTTGCACCCGGTACCAGTAGCCCACCACCTTTGTAAGGAGGTTGCACAATCCATCATTGCCTGTAGCCCACGATGGACCTTTCCTCCAGAAATCTGTCCAATCCCCTCTTAAAGGCATCAAGACCAGATGCCATCACCACCTCCTGTGGCAAGGAGTTCCACAGATTAACTACCCGGTGGGTAAAAAAGTATTTCTTTTTATCTGTTTTAACTCTCCCAACCCTCAGCTTTAGTGGATGCCCCCTGGTTCTGGTGTTTTGAGAGAGGGAAAAGAACATCCCTCTATCGACTTTATCCCTTCCATGCATAATTTTGTATGTCTCAATCATGTCCCCCCTCAGGCGCCTTTTTTCTAGGCTGAAGAGCCCCAAACGCTGCAGTCTTTCTTCATAAGGGAGGTTCCCCAGCCCCGTAATCATTTTTGTCGCTCTCTTCTGCACCTTTTCCAGCTCCACTATGTCCTTTTTGAGGTGCGGCGACCAGAACTGGACACAATATTCCAGGTGCGGCCTTACCATCGATTTGTACAATGGCATGATAATATTGGCTAACCTGTGAGTGGAACGCTACTCCGGCCTAGCACTGCCCACGCGCCGCCATTCGCCTGGCTCCGTGGTGGCCGCGGTGCTGCAAAGCACTTGTGGCCTCAGAGGGGGCGCCTGCTCGCCAGGATGGGATGGGACGGGGGGGCGCAACGGGTGCCGTGGGTGAGCGGCGCTGGGGCGCATCCACGGAGGGCAGCCTGCGCGGCGGGCGGGAAGGCGGTGGACCCGAATGGATGGGCTGTTAGTTAGTCCCACCCAAGGTTAGTCCCGCCCAGCATTCCTCCCGTTTTAGATTCCACCACTGCTGATACCCCAGACGCATCACTTTGCATGCAAAGCTTCCCTGATTGTAACTGTGGTTCAAGAATCTGATTACAGGTGCTGTGAAAAGCCACTGTACAAGATCCTGGGGAGACAAAAAGAAGGCAGGGATGGACCAATGGGCCGACAGCACCAGGCAGCTTCATACAAGTCCTCGGTATTTAATTTTTTAGAACAGTGGTTCTCAAACGTTTTAGACCGGGACCCACTTTTTAGAAAGGCATTCATACTGGAAGTCATGTCATTCACCACCGGAAGTGATGTCATTGACCTAGAAGTGATGTCATGGCAGGAAGTGACATCCTCAAGTAGGAAGTGCCGTCGTTGTCACATAATCAAATGACCTTCCTGAAATGCAAATTGGCATTCTTAGACTGCAGCAATTGCGCAACCATGAAACATCCCTGACAGAAAGCAGGATGAGGACAAAATATGATGTAAAACCACTGAAATGAAAACATTTTTTAAAACCCTCACTTGAACATCAAACTGCCAACACTTACCAAAGTAATATAGCAAGAGTAAGGTCTGAAGCGTCCAAGATGGCTGCTCTCAGCTCTCCGTGACCCACCTGATATTAGGTGGCAACCCACTAAGTGGGTCCTGACCAACAGTTTGAACAACTCTGTTTTACAATATGGCAAACTGAGATGGGGATATATGTGGAAAACATTGGTCATATACCCTCCAAAATGTTTCACAGGTGGAAGACACACACACTTGTAACCCTCCACCTCTCAGGACACTTTGAAAGCCCTGCCTCCTGCACTGAACCACTTCACTGAAGGCATTTCTCAGAATGCTGTACGAAGCAATTATGACATTGCAACTACGACGTTGCTATATTACACAACAACATTGGTCTTCTACCAATTTCAAGCTGGAGACGGGTGTCCCCCCACCCCACTCGCATTGTTGTTGCTGTTCAATCGCTAAGTCATGCCCGACTCTTCGCGACAACCCTGGACCACAGCAGGCCAGAACTTCCTGTCCTCCACTACCTTCCAGAGTTCGCCCAATTTCATTTTCACTGCTTCAGTGACACTGTCTCACCATCTCATCCTCTGCCGCCCACTTCTCCTTTTGCCCTCAATCTTTCCCAGCATGAGGGTCTTTTCTAAAGAGTCCTGTCTTCTCATGAGGTGGCCAAAGTATTGGAGCTTCAGCTTCAGGATTTGTCCTTCCAGGGAGCAATCAGGCTTGACTTCCTGGAGGATTGACCGATTGGATCTCCTTGCAGTCCACGGGACTCTCAAGAGTCTTCTCCAACACCATAATTCGAAAGCATCTATTCTTCAGCGCTCCGCCTTTCTTATGGTCCAGCTCTCACAGCCATACATTGCTACTGGGAAAACCATAGCTTTGACTATACGAACCTTTGTTGGCAGGGTGATGTCTCGGCTTTTTATTAAGGTTCTAGGTTCGCCATAGCTTTCCTCCCAAGAGGAAATTAAACTCACTTACATTAAACTGGCTCAAAAATGGGCCAAACCTCTAAAAACCTGGAAATAGCTTGGCTTATCCACCCCTCTCCCAGCATGGCCACAGTCACTCCCTGCAAGCCATCCATTCTTGATCCCAACTGCCTCGTCTTCCCACTCACAGCAACTGAGAACCAGCAGGAACCAGCTAAGCAGGGTGAGCTTGGAAACCGATTTGGCTTGGCTTGGAAGCCGGTCAAGTTATCTCCCAGCATTTGGAGGGGAAGTGGACAGCCTGGCTTATTCCTGGCCATGCTGATTCCAGTCTGGGGGAGGGAGAGCTCGCTATTGCTAAGAAAGAAGGAAAGCTCCATGTAAAGACATTGCAGGCTGGGACTGCAAGCTCCGAGTAGGTGAAGCGACTCCTTCTCTCTTTCCCTGGTGCTGGAAATCACACCATATACTCACCAGCCCACTATTACTCCCAGCTGGCCTCCTAAGCTTTGGGAGCTCTCAGTTCCAAGGCTGTCCCACGGGGTCAAAATCGAAAGATGGAAGCGACAGTCACGCATGCTTGGGGGACACGTTTCCGTGGCAAGCTGAAAATACCATCCGTGTCACTTGAAAGCCAAGCAAGCGTGGTTCTGCGCACGGATGGCGTTCCAGCCCAGAAGCAGAAAGGGGAAGGAGAAAAAAAATCACTCGGAGGACTTGTCAGTTCTCATTTTCCTTCCTGTAACCTTTAAAGTAAAAATAAGTGACATCCTGACTTGTACAGGAATTGCTAATGAATCTCAAAGGCTGTTGAAATAATTAGATGGCAAATCAAAGCGTGTATATATATCTGGATCGGAGAGCTCTCGGGCACGCTGGTGTTCCTCCACATATGCGCTTCCTTTCTGAACGCCTGCCTACAGTGAAGTGGGAATTGAGCAGAGCAAGCCCTGCCCCACGTGCAGGCAAGCTCCTGTGCCCCCTCCCCCCAAAAAATCCTGCTTCCCGACCAGGGCAAATGCCAGCACCCCACTCCATGTTCCAGCAGCCCAGTGCCCAGGGCATTACTTCAGTGGCGTATCTAGGGGGGCAGGGGGGGCAAGAGCCCTGGGCGCCGTCTTGGGGCCGTCTGGGGGGGGGCGCCAGTAGCCCCTGCAACATTGTGCGGGTAGACTTGGGCTCCGGAGCCCAGGTCTACCCATTGGGACCAGCCGCGAGTAGACCTGGGCTCCCTCGACGGGAGCCCAGGTCTACCCGCGGTCGTTTCTAATGGGTAGACCTGGGCTCCCATGGGGGCGCACTTCTATTGGGTGCCCCGGGTGCCATTTTGACTAGATCCGCCCCTGCATTACATATACACACAAAATCTCTGGGGGGAAAAATCATGCAGATTACAGTGTGCTTCCACTGCTTCTATGCTGAGAGCGGGGGGGGGGGAAGAGGGGGGGAAAGGCGCTATGACAGCTGCTACTGTGACTGTCCCACCCCGAGGTGAGTCAAGTCAAATCCCTTTCACAGCCACAGGAATCTTGATGCGCTTGTCCACAGCAGTTCCATTCCTTGGGGCTACCTTTTCCCCTTTGGGCACCCAAATCATTGCCGGCCCCAGGAAAAGACCCAGGAATCAAACACAGCCCTCTTTCCCCAAGACAGGCAAGTCCCCTTGTTAACACGGTTATCTGTGCATGCAGAGCTTATGGGCATGTAGAAAAGTTTGGGTAGGATTGCAGCCGCAGTCTCTACTCTTCTTCAGAGAGCACCTGACATGGATCAGAAAATTACCTAATGTTAAGAAATAGATCTATATTCCAGGTTTTCTAATGCTTATTCCTGAGTGACCATCTTACATATCTATTACTCCTCGTAGAAGAGTCCTTTTGCAATCCTGTTTTTAAAGTAAACATACATTCTTCTCTGCTGAGTGCTTTTTAAGAGACATGACCTGCCATTAGCCTCAACGTAATTTTCTGCCGCTGTTATTGAGGAGCCATTTAAAAATAAGGCAAATCAGTACTTAAGCCCTGCAATAAGTACCTGTGACAATAAAAGATGGCTCGTTCCTCCGCTGAAATCCAGGTGGAATTTTTAAACAGCAAAGACTGAGTCAAAAACAGACCTGTGGTTTCTGCAAGAGAGAAGGCTAATTCTAAGCGTAGACCCACCCTTGGACATTGGCAGAAATGCAATGTCCAGGGCATCATTGGATTGAGTTTCTACCAATATTGCTCTAATGCATCCTTGGTACAAAAGAAACACTCACTGAAATGGGCAGTCACAGACACACCTTGCATGCTAGTAAAGGGAGGTTGAAGGCAAGCCAACCATTTCTGACTAATGACCACAAGAGTGGCAGGCATTGGCATAGTGGACAGGGGGGGGGTGTTTCGCCCAGGGTGATGTGCCCCAGGCCCCTGCTGAGTGGTGGCCCCACTCAGAGGCGGATCTAAGGGGGGCAAATCTGTAGGTTTTGCAAGAAGCCTTACCCTGTCATGTAAATCCCTCCTCTCCCTTGCTGCTGTAGCCAGTAAGCAACGCCAAGATGTTGCTGTTCCCTGTGAGGATTGGCTAGAACAGTGCAGGAGAGGAGTGATTTCCACTGCAAGGTAAGGCTTCTTGCAAACTTAGAGCTCTGCCCCCCCCTTAGATCCGCCTCTGGCCCCACTTAGAGGTGAATGGTCCCTCCTGCCTTCCCTGAAGAGCTGAACGGCTAGAAATTGTCACCCTGGAAGCAATTTGGTGATGCACACAATGACATCTGCATCACCACCAAACCACTTCTGGGCGCTGTGTCCGATGAGTGCAGGGGGGGTGTCGTGTGGCACGGGAGGTGGTGACAGTTGCCCTGCATGACACCTGCTCTGATGTAGCCATTGGTGGGAGGCCCAAGCCCATATCAGTGAGTGTTGCTGGGAAGCACATTGTGCATGTGGCTAGAAGTGCCCAACACTGATGTGAATATTAATAGGCCATGACAGTAGTTCTCAAACGTTGTAGACTGGGACCCACTTTTCAGAATGGCACTCATCTCAGGACCCACCAAAAGTGATGCAATTAACCTGAAAGTGATGTCATAACCGGAAGTGACATCATCAAGCAGGAAGTGCCGTCAGTGTGACATAATAAAATGACGCTCCTGGAATGCAAACTGGTCTTTTTGGCCTGCAGCAATTGCGGGGAAGACGGCGAAACGGAGCGGTACGCAATGGGCGGGCTGCCGCTCACCCGTTCCTCCCGCCCAGGGTTCTGGCTGCATGATGCTGCCGCCTTGGAGGCTGTCACCAGGATCTGTAGCCCTCACCTTGTCCAATGGATGAGGTCTGAGTTGGCCTGCACCCTCACACTTGGGGGGGGGACCTTCTGAACTGATCTGGGCCTCAGGGCCTGGGCCTGCAAGCAGTCGTCTTCTCAAGCCACAGCTGGGGAGAGTTTGTTACATGAACCCCGCAATTGCCACTTTGTAAATGAGCTACTGTGGAGCCTCCTACATTGGTGGTTGTAATTTCAGGCCTCACCTTAACTTTTGTACTGGCTGAAAGGAAGCTACCATGATGAGGAAGAGGGATATTTGCTGGCCAGCTGATGTGGCTAAGACCTGGAGCTACAAAAGAGCTTTTGAGCAAAGCAGAAGAGAGCCCTTTGTTAGCTGGAGGCAGTGGTGTCATTCAAATGATTTAGGAACAGGAACTCACTTTTGAGTTCAAATTCAAATGTTGAAAAAAAACAAAAAACCTGGAAGCAGCCACGGAGCCCGTTAGGATCCGGAACGCCCGTTCTGGTCCGTTCCTCCTGAATGACATCACTGGCTGGAGGTAAGCACAGGAGCTAGTCATTTTGGGCTCTGCTCCTTTTTTTAATCTGCATTGATTGTATGCTTCTCTACCAGTAATTCTACTGGCCTTTCTGTAGATTGGAACTGGTTTTTATCATCTTTAATAAATTGTCATGCTTTATTGCATGACAGGAGATTTAGTCGAGAGGGTTAAAGCCTCCGTTTGCCCGAAGATAAGATCTGAAGGTCACCAGTTCAACAACACCAGAAGTGGAGCGGCAGACCCTGAGAATTGTGACTGATAAGAGCTGCCTCCAGCTGCCTGTGAGAGAGGAGTTGTGCTAGGCCAGCTGTGTCTTTGGTGGGAGCAGAGAAGCCGTTTATCAGCCAGCAGGAAGGAAAGCGTGCAGCCAGAAAGAAAGACTAAACCACGAAAGCTCCATCTGTATGTTGTTGTTCTTGAAAGATAGAACTTCTTTGGAATTTGTAAAAACCCCTTGCGGATTTAGAGAAATAAAGTGTGCCTATGTAAACCACCTTGAATTAAAGTCAGAGGAGCAATCTAATGACCAAAGAAAGGCGGTATATAAATACTACTACTACTACTACTACTACTATTAAGTTGCAGCAGTCCTGTGGGTTTTGTATGCAGGAACTAAACACTCCTTACCCCATCTAGCCTTTTTATTTTCCTTTTGGTTTGGGGAAAGTAAAGAAATGTAAGGTCAGTGAACTCAGGAGTGGTTAAGGACAGCAACAGTGGTTCTCAAACTTCATAGCACAGTGACCCACTTTTTAGAATGACTGTCTGGAACTGTGGGATACGAATTATAAATCTGTGATTTGGGGCACAGAAGTTAAAAACATAAAGCCTGTAATTTGGAGCAAGCGGCTAGGGCAAAAGGTGGCTGGGCAAAGTAAAAGTATTCATCAGCTTGTGCTTTTACTAACAAGCCAAAAACCATAGGGCCAAAAGCCTTGCTAACAAAATAAATTGGCAAGGGGTGGAAAATTACAAGAGAAAGAACGGTTAGGTTTTGTTTCTCCCTTAGCTCCTCAGAGCCAAATATCACCGTAACATTTTGCAGCTAGCAAGACAGCCTTGAGAAAAAGCAAACTGAGCATGTGTAAATAGCCTTCATGAATATTACCACACACCCCTATCCAGTGGTGTCATTCAAATGATTTAGAAACAGGTTCTCACTTTTGATTGGCACTTGTTGGGGTCCGCCCACCGGAAGTGATGTCATGGCAGGAAGTGATGTCATCAAGCAGACCCAACAATTCCCAAACTATTCCAGATCACTCTCAGAGCATGTTAAGAAGGCCTGAGAAGGGGGACGTCAGCTCTTCCCAATCTAATTCTTTTGGGCTGTGTGTGCCTGACCATACTCTAAAGAGTTCTCAGAATGTACACAAGGTCTTCTAAACCCATCATACTGTGAGTGATTTGGAGGTAGGAGGAATGCAATGACACAGGAAAATAGGATAATCTTTACAATTATGGGCAGAATTCAGCCAATAGTTCTCAAGGCTGAAATTCTAAACACACTTTCTAAAGAGTAAGCCATTCAGCAATATATGCATAAGTCTGCAAGTATAAGCCTGTCTTTTTGGAAGATCCACCTGAAAATAATGGGGCTGACTTCTGAGTAAACAGTTTAGATCAGTCTTTATGTCTTAGGGATTTCAACTGGAGGGAGAGTTAAGCACATGTTTGACTACTCAAAATCAATGCAATGTAAAAGCACTTAAATTACACTGGATCATGCCCAATTCATAATAATTATCACCTGTAAATAACTGCGCTGGGTAATCAACGCTGTGCAAACTAGAGTTGGCAGGAGGGAAAACCAGCCTTTAACAACAGCTTAATTCACAGAAACCATCATACTGAACTATGATTCCTACTTGGATTTACATCATATAGTGATCCACTTTGCAAGTTACTAGTCCACAGTATCCCCAGTTCAAGCTTCATTTTATGCCATCCAGACCAACAGGATGCTGCATGTCATTTTAGTAGACCTATGAATGGTCACAGACTATGTCTCATATTCACAAGAAATTTCTTGCTTCTCAAGAGAGACAGGAGAAATCTCGTGCTTCACCATGTCAAATAATGTTGCTTTAAAGTAGTACCCACATCATTTAAGATTCCAGCAATAAAAGCAACAAACCTTGTGGGAGGAAATCTAGTTAAACTATTGAGGGGGTGTGTGACTCCCCTCCTCAGGTGTAGCTGCTGCTGCCACCAGCCCAGGCTCAACACAACAAAGGGAGCTCCTGGGCAAAAATCCCTCTTAAAAGAAAGCCAAATAACAGAAGTAAAAAACCCAATTTTATTGACATATATTAAGAGTTATAAATAAACTACAGAGGCTCTGTACCATAAAACCTGAATATTAAAATGACAATAATCAACCCCTTTGTTTATAACTTAACTGAGAGGAACTCAAAGGACAAAAACAACAACAAAAAATCCTATAGGATTTTTACCTTACTGACTGACTACAACCAGCTTCCACAGCACATAGTGAGGCTAACCTTCCCTGAGAGCAGCCAAAGGGGTCTGTTCCCTGAGGCTTTTAACTTTATATCAATGAACTAATCACCCCCACCTGAGCCATTTACACTTGAGCAGTTCTCTCCCAACTAACCAGGTTCACATAAGACCACAATTTCATGACACCCACAAAGAACAACAACTACGTGTACATCTTCCCTTTACACTTTTCTAGAGAACTCACCACAGTTCCAAACACAGGGAAAATCAACTTCCACAAAGATCGATATAGTGAATTGCAGGCTACAAGGAAGTGCAGCAATGCTAAGCTCTGTGCTCACACAAATAAAAATCTCTTCATGCACAACGATCCTGCAAGGGAAGTCTGAAAGGAAAAGCATTTCTAGGAGCACTTAAAGGCGAGGCTGGGGGGCAATCCTGCAAGGGGGAGAGGGAGGTCTGCATTTCTAGGAGCACTTAAAGGAGAGGCTGGGGGGCAATCCTGCAAGGGGGAGAGGGAGGTCTGCATTTCTAGGAGCACTTAACAGAGAGGCTGGGGGGCAATCCTGCAAGGGGGGGAGAGAGGTCTGCATTTCTAGGAGCACTTAACAGAGAGGCTGGGGGATGGAGCAAACAACAACAAAAAACAAAGCCAGCGATGAGTGGGCGGAGCCAGCCCTAAGGTTAGGTTCTGGAATGCACGTTCCGGTGCCTTTCCCCTCCATGTCACCACTGCTCCTCTCCCTTGCTGCTGTAGCCAGTAAGCAACGCCAAGATGTTGCTTTTCCCTGTGAGGATTGGCTAAAATGGTGCAGGAGAGGAGTGATTCCACTGCAAGGTAAGGCTTCTTTCAAAACTTAAGAGCTTTGCCCTCCCTTAGATTGGCCTCTTCTTGCAATTGAAATTCAAATTCAAATGGGCGGGAAATGGCCCTGTTTTCTGGTCCAATTAACAAACGGAGCCACACACAAAAAACCCACGAAGTGCAAAGCAAAAAAACCACACACCAACATGAAGTGCAAAGCAAAAAAAACGGAGCAAAAAAAACCCAAGCAAAAAAAACAAGGAGCCAGCAATGAGTTAAGTGGGCGGAGTCCACTAATTGTAACAACCGGAACGCCGTTCCAGCTGCATGACAGCACTGGCGGGCCAGCTGCCGTGGGTGGGGCCAGCTCATTTAGAAACCGGTTCTCGGAACCTGTGAGAACTGGGTGCATGACTACACTGCCCCTATCTCATTAAGTCTGAATTAGCATGAACATACATTGCGTGTAAAAGAAAGGGGGACACGTTTTAAGAGCTATGCAAGGGGATGTCTGAAATATTCTGTTTAAACATTGGTAATTGGTACAAACCTCAGCCAGTGAATACAAAGGGGGAGGACACTCCCCAAAATGTATAAATTGTTCAACCTTGTGATTCAGGGTGTGGGTTGCTGTGTTTTTTCTTGCCACCCGCATTTGCAAAGGCGAAAATAAACCACTGTCCTGGACAGTATATTTGGATTCAGAGTCTATTCCTGACAGAACCACCAAAAGTGATATCATGGCCAGAAGTGCCATCATTGTGAGACCAGAGCCTGCTGCTTTCCTGAGAATGCAGGAATAAGTTGGGTGATTTCTCAGCCATTTTCCAATAGCAAAGGAATCAGAAAGAGTTTTTTTTTCCTATTTACAACGTTGACACAAGCCGAACAACCACACAGCCAGCATCCCATCTTCCCATATTTTCAATACAGTTGTTCTAGGTGCTTCAAAACCCACCTGAAATTGGCTCATGACCCACAGGTGTGTCCTGACCCACAGCTTGGGAACCACTATCCTACACGGTATTCAGAGCTGCTCATAAAGGAAACCAGCCAGTGGTGGGATCTACTCTCGCGGAGAAGGAATGCTGGGCGGGACGTACGTTTGATTGGCAGCCCGGTCCGTGCGGTTCCGCCGCCTTCCCCCCACCACGCGGGCTGCCCTCGGTCGCCGCGCCCCACTGCTGCTCGCCCAGCTCCGTGATGGACGTGGGGGCCCGCTGGGTGCCTGGGCGAGCAGGAAGGACGGCGGAAGCGAACGGGCAGGCAGCCAATCAAACGTAAGTCCCGCCCAGCGTTCTGTCTCCGCGAGAGTAGATGACACCACTGAAACCAGCCTATAATAAAAACCAACAGCAACTTTCCTGGGGGGAACTCAATCCTCCTCCCCACTGAACCAGGCCCTCGTTCCCTCCTTTCCCGCAACTCTGAAGGAGCAGTTTTTGAACAGCTTCCTTCCCTCTCCTCAGCCAGAGTTCTAATAAGATTTATTTCACCTGTTCTCTCCTTTTAGGCTAATTGGCTCTGACTGTGACCCCACAGAGTTGGCCGACTGCTTCCACAGGCACCCTCACTCACACACACCTAGCCAGACAGATGGCAAAGCGGCATTCTGGGATGGCTGTTATTTTGGCAAGTGCGCATTTCCAAAGGGTGCAGCCCCCAAAATAGCTACTTCTCAGCTGTTTCCAACCTTAGGCGATGTGCTAACCACAGGTGACATGCAGGTGTGTGCCATTTTTTAAAAAGAGCCATTTTGAGACGGATGGAGTTTGCACAGAGAGGAGTGAAAGGGATTGTCTTGTTTGAAGACATCCTTTTGTCCTAAAGCTCATTTTCAATCAGTTCCATTGGATTCCTGTAGACCCTAGTGTTACTGGAGAGTCAAAGAATCATGAGTTGAAAATGGCCTACAAGGTCACCTAGTCTAACCCCCTGCCTGTAGCAGGAAATCCTCCTAGAGCAGCTCCAGCAGGTGCCTGTCGAGCCTCTGCTTGAAGGTCTCCAGTGAGGCAGAATCCACCACCTCCTTCGGCAATCTGTTCCACCGTCGAACCGCCCTTATCGTCAAGAAATTCTTCCTGATGTCCATCTGAAATCTCCTCTCTTGCAGTTTGTGCCCATTGGACACAGTTCTACTGTCAGAGGCAGGTGAAAACAATTGTGTCTCTTCTTCCTTATGACAGCCCTTCAGATATTTGAAGTGCTGTCATATCCAGCGGTGTCATGCAGCCGGAATGCTGGGC
>JAJKFI010032230.1:8873-34111 GCA_029204185.1 Lerista edwardsae
TATCCGAGCCTCCAACTCTGCTATTATTTACACAAATACTACAACAGAGTAGTCCCGCTCTGTCTTCAGCAGCTCATTCAAAACGCACACCCTGAGGCGCAGCTGCTTCTCCAAATTTTTCCCACTTTCGCCTTTCCCTTCTTCTGTCATCGTTCCCCCCCAGCCTGCCCACCACCACTCTCCCCCCACCCCAAAAAAAAGCTTCTTAAAACTTTTCTTCAGCTCCTTCTCCGGTTTGTGAGGTGAGCTCTTTCTCCGGTTTCACACACGATTCATCATCAACCACAGATGAGGACAAGCTAAGGGATAGGAGTTTTGACAGTGATGAGTAGTTTTATGAATAAAACTTGAGTTCAGTAACTTTATGTGTAGTGGTACATTTTTTTTTCAAATTTCTGGCCCCAAAATTAAAGTGCGTCTTATACATTGGTGCGTCTTATACTTGGGGAAATACGGTAAACACTGAAGTAAATGGGGAGGGGGGAGCTGTCGGTGACCTGCCCTGGCAGCTGCTCCGAAACCTTGTTGCCATGTGGACGGCTGTTATGGTTGGCTTGTTTGGTCTTAGCAGGATTCAAGTCAAGAGCTTCTAGTTCTGTGCAATGGTGCCAGATGAAGGTTCAGAATGGAGAAAAAGAGAAAGGAACAATGCAGTGATGTCATCCGGGCGCACCAGGAACCGGAACGCCCGGATGATTGGCAGCCCTCCGCTCCTATGGCGGAGGCCAGCCACGCCTCCCTGTGCCTGGAATCGCTCCATTTCAGAGCGATTCGGACGCACGGGAGGACGGGCGGGCCCAGGAACAGCTCGCCCGTCCTCGGGAGAGGCGGCGCGGCCCGGGCCCATCCGCGGAACAAGCGGAACGCCGTACCGGCCCATTCCGCCCGGATGCCACCGCTGGAACAATGTCTTATCACACCCCGTCATGTCTGCTTCTTCCAAAAAACCCAATCGGTTCTTCTCGGCTAGCCAGTCTAGAAATATCCATCTTAAATCTGGGTTGGTTTTTTTTGGAGGGGGCTCTCTAATTAGAGATTTATGCCTATGTAGATATCTCTGCATACATTTTTTGAGATTCTGAGCCCTTTTGGACAGGGAGCCATTGAACTTTATCATTATTTTTCGCCTGTAAACCACTTTGGGAACTTTTTGTTGAAAAGCGGTATATAAATACGATTGATTGATTCTCTAGTCTCTTTGCCCAAGGACTGCCCTAACATTTTGCAAGCAGCCTTACCCACAATTCTGTTGTTAAGGCAGCGGATAGGAATCGAAGAAACAATGATAAGGAAGAGGAAGGTAAACTGGAGCCTGATAGGAAGGGAATTTGGGTTTGGCCATAGAGATGAGTAAATTTACTGATTTGCTTCCTTACTGTTGCATGAATTTACTCAGGCATGCATTGCCCCCCCTTTTTTTTCAATAGAGAACACCAAAAATAACATCACACACTCCCTAAACCAGCGATTCTCAAACTTTTTAGCACCAGGACCCACTTTTTAGAATGACAATTTGTCCAGGAGCCCACTGAAAGTGATGTCATGGCCAAATGTGCCCTCATTGTGACCACCAGAGCCTGCTGCTCTCCTGAGAACAATCAGCTGAGTTATTTCTCAGTGATTTTCCAATAGCACAGTGAAGCAGAAAGGGAAAAAAAGCCCATTTACAACCTTGATCCAAGCAAAATAACCACATATAGCCCTTCTCCCTTCCCAGTGTCCTATTTTTTCAATATGGATGCTCCAGGTGCTTTGCGAGCCACCTGAAATTGGCTTGAGACTCACTGGTGGGTCCCAACCCACAGTTTGGGCACCAGTGTCTTAGATAGTTGAGCTGGAGAAAGTCTTCTGCTTGAGATTCCCGAGGGCTGCTATAGACAGAGGATCTAACACTTGATATATGACCAGCATTCATTGCAAGGCAGCTTCATGTGTGCAACCACATGCAGCCCAATCCTATGTCATTCCCACCCCCACCCCACCCTGCCAATGCAGCAGTGGATAAGTAGCATCCTGCCGGTGGTGGGGGCCTAAAAGCAGGCATAATATGAGCATATATATCCATGTAGGGATGTGGTGGCGCTGCAGGTTAAACCGCTGTTGCTGAACTTGCTGACCGGAAGGTTGGCAGTTCAAGACTGCATGACGGAGTGAGCTCCCGTCGCTTGTCCCAGCTCCTGCCAACCTAGCAGTTCGAAAGCACGTAAACAATGCGAGTAGATTAATACGTACCACTTTGGGGGGAAGGTAACGGTGTTCCGTGCACTATGGCGTATAGTCATGCCGGCCACATGACCATGGAAACTGTCCTTGGACAAATGCCAGCAATTCGGCTTAGAAACGGAGATGAGCACCGCCCCCTACAGTCTATCATGACTAGATCATTCGGTCGTGGGGAAACCTTTACCTTTACCTTCATATATCCATGTAAATGGAATAGCCATCTCAGCCCAAAGGCAGGTAAACCCAGAAGGTTATTCCTGATGCAGTCAGCTCCTTGATGGACCAGATTTGACTGAACACCGAGGAGACAGCAGTCACGGCCACCAGAAGGGGTTTCTTGAAGAAACGAGCGAAACCCACATTATACTCAGCTCTGATCTTTCCCAGTGATACGGCATGCGCCCTTCATCTGGCGGAAGCCAGGTACTTATTCAATTCCAACACGCTGTCAAGCTGAAAGAGATTCCACCAGCAGTCCTTCTTGCCCCCTTTCACTCACGCCTATCATTATGAGCTCACCTCTCCCCTCCGCTTGCCTGCAAACAAAGGATGCCTTTTTTTTTTAATCGCTTGCCACTACCTGCAAACACCGCAAGGAAGCGACGAAACCAGGCCCATTTGTTAGCAATTTCAGGGCACACAATGACAAAGCCAGCGTGGTCTGCCCAGCTGAAATGCGGCTGTTGTTGCGGGAGGAATCGATGGAAAGGCCCAGTCCCACACAAATCGGGCAGGGCAGCCAAGCTTATCCACAGGTGTCTCCGCACAACTGAAGGAGACCATTAATCAGCAGGTAGCCCCATCCTCCTCCAAAAGATGATGAATGCAACGTTTCGTGGACAGAAGCTGTATTTTCAGACCTCTGCGGCTGAAAATCTACCCTGGCCCCTCAGGCAACTGCAGGATTAATCACTTTACCCTTGAACCGGGGTCTCCTAGAATATACAACCTTGCATGTCATATTCAAACAAGCGTAGGCAGGGGCCTCCCGCCTTTTGCCCTCAGATATGTTCAGCTCTTCGTTTATTTAAAGTAGCCCAGATGCAGCCAAGAGTTCTTTGTTCAATATTTATTATTGTTTAACCTGCCCTGGAATGGGAATGTGCAAGGGCAGCCAGGTCAACACATTCAATCTTGAGGCACAGCCCTGGCTTGCTCCCGGCATCCTTTCCCGTTGTACGTCAGGTCTCTGAAGCCAGGTGCCATTTTCAAGGAAGCTCGGAAATGCGATTGTCACCCAAGCAAAAATTTGCAGAGCCAAAACTGTCCGCTCAGCACCAGGTGATTATTCCTACTACAGTTCCTACCACCCATTTATTTCTACCCTGTTTTTAAAAATACAAAGAAAATGGCATGCAATTAAAAAAAAATCAAAGCAAGTACACTAAGACAGTGCTTCCCAAAGTGATGGGTCGTGACACACCATTGGGAGCCAAAACTGGGATATTAACCCTTAAGGGGAGTGGCCCAGTTATAGATGCCCCGATGGTGCAACAGCGATTACAGGATAGCAGGCACCTAGGGGCTAGTGAACATACCTGGGGGGAGTCACGCAGGCCATTAGGGGGGTCCGGGAGGCCCGCAACCCCCCCCCACTGTGAGCTTCCCCAGCACTTACCTGTGGTCCAAAGTCTGAGCAGGACTTTGGGAATCGATGCAATAAAATCAACTAATATTGTTAAAGACAGCATACAAGAATTAAAAACCAGCAGTTGACTGAACAGCTCAGTGCCAAATTTTATTTATTAATTGGATTTATATAGCACTTCTCTAAAATTCAAAGCAGTTTACCAAAATTAAAAAACCTTCAAAATAAGAGAATGAAAATTAATGAAATTAAGAACCATTAAAATGATAAACAACTATAAAAGATTGCTGGGGAGAACAGCTCAAGTACCCCTGCTAACTGGGCAAGAGGCACTTTTTCAAGTGGTGCTCCTCTTATATTTAGCAGGGAGAGAGTAATTGTCCCTTTTCACCCCTGTGCAGTGTCTTTTCTAGTGGCTGTTGCTGGTGGTTTTCTCATTTTTTTTTTTTAGATTGTGAACGCTTTTGGGACAGAGAGCCATTGAACTTTATTGTTACTATTTGCCTGTAAAACGCTTTGTGAACTTGTGTTGGAAGGCGGTATATAAGTACCTGTTGATTGATTGTTGATTGAAATATGAAAACAGAATAAAAGTTAATAAATTAACAAGTTTAAAAGGGGTCTCAAGGGCCTCCCCAAAAGCCAGGAGAAACAGGTAGGTCTTTAAACCCCACTGGAAATGCTTGGTTTGGGAAAAAAAGTCTTCAAGCTTATCTAAAGGGAAGACGACAAGGGGTGGACTCATTTTCACTGGGGAGGGAATACTACAATAATACCACCACAGTCAATACAGCCTTGATCCTATTGCCCACCAATTTGATGTCAAAGGCTGGCCAGAAAGCAGGGCCTCTGAAGCCAATCTTGGGGTGATGGATCATCAATGTGTGCAAACAAAAATGCCTTGCACTTTCCCGCCTAAGTATCTGCTCACCTGGAGTTACGTTAACCTCCATGGGAGGCCTACACCTAGTCCAGCTTCCTGTATCTCACAGTGGTCCACCAGATGCCTCAGGAAGCACACAAGACCACAAGACACCTGCATTTATCCAGTTGCTTATGCATCCCAATATGGAGTCTGGGGTTCCGAAATGGAACTCCACTCAAAACTCTTGGGCCAAGAAGACTACTACTGATTCCCTGATACCGGTCTGTAAAGAGTGCTGAAGGCTGATTTATGTTGAGCAGAAAAATTGGCTGGCTGACTGGTATTTCTTTCCCAGCTGAAGATGAAGTGATAAAAACTGAAAAGCAAATGATATTTCTAAAGTATGTTCAATTGGCAAAAGACACAATATTATCAGAGAAAGATTCCAATAACTCCTTTGCCAGAATGTGGATTTATCTTTAAATGTCACAAGACAAAATGTGACTGCAAATGGTGACATCTTTTATGAAGCTCAGAAAATTGCCAGAAGAGGCTGCCTTGCTGCTTGGAGGCCTGAAGCCAAGGCCCAGGTCTGAACCTCACCAAGGACCAATCAAGACTTTGGAGAAACCGAATCTTGGCCAAGTTTCCAAATTCCCAGGATCAGAGTTTGGCTGAGACGAAATGTCTGAAGATCAGAACACGGCTGGGGAGGGGGATAGACTTCGCTCCTCTCTCCCTTGAACTCCTTTTGGATAAGTGGACATCCCCAGCCCCATTTTATAGACAAATGAGAGAAGCGCATGTTTCACACGTTCAAGGTTGTCCCAAGGATCAGGTTTGTTTCCCTTTAGCAGTTGCTAATATAAAGATAGCCATGACTTTGCTCCTGATGAAGCCTGAACTAAAAATTCTTCCTCTCCTCAAATGCAGGTACACCTTTCACGAATGTATGGGAAGGGAATAGGATCATAATGCTATCTATTCCCCTTTACCACAAATCTCACAGTGATTCACAGTCAAATATACAAATCAAGTTCATAGTGTAATGCCCTGAATTAAGAACAACATTAGCCCTGCAGTCCACTATTGTAGAATTGAGATAGGCAGTATATCAAATTGTACATACAAGATCATCGATGTGTGCAAACAAAAATGCCTTGCACTTTCCCGCCTAAGTATCTGCTCACCTGGAGTTAGGTTAACCTCCATGGGAGGCCTACACCTAGTCCAGCTTCCTGTATCTCACAGTGGTCCACCAGATGCCTCAGGAAGCACACAAGACCACAAGACACCTGCATCCTGTTGCTGCACCCTTGCACCAACCGAAGACGGTCAGTGCAAGGGATTCTTTCGGGATGGGGATTGGTGGGAAGGGGGAGGCGGGAGGCAGGACTTGGGCAGGACCTGGGCGGGCTTAGGAGGTACAGTCACCTCCAGCCCATCAGTGAGGCCACGCGGTCCCAATTCGAGCTGCGTGGTTTCCTTGGATCTGCGCGTGCTCTTTAGCGGGCACAGATCCAAGGAGCACAGAGGGGAGGCTGGAGCCACCCCTACAGTTAGGGAGCACACGCTTCCTTGCTGCGGGGAGGCTCCAGCCCGTCCTAAGCAGCACTGGATATGGCGCTGGCCCGTCGGCCGTGCCAGTTCGGCGCTGCTTAGGATTGCGCCCTGAGGTAAATTTCTGAGGTAAAAAAGAAGAAAATTTGCTATCTTGTCTGTGGGAAGGTATAATAACTAACAACTCAGCCTGGGCCTTAAGAACATAAGAAGAGCCCTGCTGTATCAGGCCAAAGATGCCTGCATCCTGTTGACACTCCCTTGCATCTGGCATTCTGAGGTAAATTCTGAGGTAAGCCCACTGGTGGCCAGTCAAGATTCTCCACAGCATTTCTCTTTGACAGCCACCAGAATCATGTGCTCCTCTTCAGACATGGACTCATAGGAACATAGGAACAGTCCCCACTGGATCAGGCCAAGGCCCATCTAGCCCGGCTTCCTGTATCTCACAGTAGCCCAGCAGATGCCTCAGGGAACACACAAGGCATCTGTATTCTGTTGCCACTCCCTTGCTCCTTGCAGTCAGAGGTAGCCTACTTCTATTCCTTTGTTCTGTTGTTCACTTTCCTCTCCTTCACAACAACCAAACCACAGTTAAGTCTTGTCTCCAGGCTTCAACCAACCCTTCCCATTTCTCCACATCTATCCATAGGTTACTTCTATCCCCCTCCACCTTGCTCTAGTGTCCATTATTCCTTCACGATTCTTGTAATCCGAGGAAATCCTGCACACGAGCCCGGCCACAGGAGAAGCCAGGTCCCCAGGGCCTCTGAAAGGAGTTTCAAGGGGTACAAAGTTTCTTTTGGGCCCCTTCCCAAAGAGGGGCAAAACAGAGTGGGGGCGAGTGCAGCGGCGTCATGCTGCCGGAACGCTGGGCGGGAGGAACGGGTGAGCGGCAGCCCGCCCGTTGCGTACCGCTCCGTTTCGCCGTCTTCCCCGCGGGGAAGACGGCAAAACGGAGCGGTACGCAATGGGCAGGCTGCCGCTCACCCGTTCCTCCCGCCCAGCATTCCGGCAGCATGACGCCGCTGGGCGAGTGGCAAGTTGGGTGGGCAGAATAGGGGCAGGCAGGGGCAAAACAGGATGGGGGTGGAATATGGTAGTCTTTGGAGCCCAGGTCTAGCGTGAGGCTCAACACAAAGCCCAGGTCTATCTGCTCATGTGGCATTGGCAGCTACGGCAATACCGAAAACCTTTTTAAATGAAGGAAATCATAGCAGAAAATTAGTACGATCCTATCTAGGCTCATACTAGAATGGAAAGTGTCCTGTGAGCGACAAAACCAACTCCTGCAGCAGCTGCAGAACAGCCGTTATGTCCCTGAGCCCCGAGACACCCCTTCATGGTCAGTTGGCCCACAAGCCAAAGAGCGGCTGCAGCAGGCCAGTTTCCTCCCTCGTGACACTGTGTGAAGGAGTCTCACAGTGCAAGCCCAAGCTGTGCTGGAAAGATGAGGCCTGTGGGCCTGCACCGTATCCAGTGCACCTTGGGTGTGCTGGGGAGCCTTGCCCCGGGGGGGGGGGCTCTAGCCTTCACATAGGTCTCCTTGGATCTGCGCCTGCTAAATAGGAGGCACAGAGCTGAGGAGGCCGGGCAGCCCGGATTGGGGCCGTGCGGCCTGGGGATGGAGGCTTGGATGTGGCCTACTGGTCGCATCCCATCTCTGCCCCCCTTCCTGGGCCGACAATGCCTACTGGCCCACCCACCCCCTACCCAGAGAAGTCTCCCTGCCCTCCCTCCGCACGTCCAGAACCACTCTTGCGCCAGCCAAGTTCGGCTGGCACAGGAGCAGCGCTGCAGCCCCACGGCCTGGCCCCACTGGGCTGACGCTATAGCTAGCATCAGCCCAAAGGCACCAGCGTTGGCACGGGGGGGGCTGGCCAGCACTCCCACATCAGCACCAGTGACGTTGGGCCAACGTAAACTCGTTACATCGGCCCAACGGGCGCCAGAGGATTGCGCCGTGTTTTCCACGGCCCAGTGGATAAGCCTTGTGGCAGTAACTCCTGCCAAAAGCCCACACTCGGACTACTAGGATCCCACATGAGTCCGGATGAGTCAGGAAAATGTAAGACCCCAGGAAATTTCTGGGGCCCCTCCTCTGGCTCCTAGGCCCTGTTTTTTGACCCTGGGCCCGGGGTACAAATTACCCCCTTAACCAGTGGTGGGATTCAAATGAATTAATAACTGGTTCTATGATGTCATAGCCAGAGCAAAAAAAAACAAAAAACAAAAAACCAAAGCCAGTGGAGGTAAGCAAGTGGGCGGGGCCCGGCCATTTAACAACCGGTTCTATAGAACCTGGGCAAACCCCCTGAATCCCACCACTGCCCTTAACCCCCCTCTCATGGGCCTTGCATGTCCCCTTACTGACTCCCCCACCAACCCTGTGCACCCCCTCCTTCTTGTTTGCAGTTTTGCTTGCCAACCGCAGGTATTTCAACAGGGCTGTTCATCATCCATGCCCTTGCTCCTTTTTATGTCATGGTCAAGAATTCCCTCCAAGTGCATTCCAGTTCCATCAGTAGTGTCAGCCTACCGGTACGCTGGGCGTGTCTTCCAGGTGAGCAGCAGCGCGATCGCTGTGTTCTGTTGCGTAACGGCGAAAGTCTGCAGCGGGCGGGCTTTCGCCGTTACGCAACAGAACGCAGCGATCGCGCTGCCGCTCACCCGGAAGACACGCCCAGCGTACCGGTAGGCTGACACTACTGAGTTCCATCTAGGCTTTGACTCCTTCTCTCTCAGTAACAGGTTGAGAGGTAGGCGCACCACGGCCAATGGTCAAAGCTCCCTTAAAATGCATGGCTGGTGAAAATGTGCAAGAACCTGAACAAAGCATGCATGGCAATCAGGCATCCAGGTCCTGACCTCGGTGTCCTCGGACGACTGGCTCCATCCTCCATTCCTGCCCAGGGACCTGCTATCCTTGCAAATTGCTGATTCCAGGCTTGGGTCATAACTCACTGGGAGAGAATATGCTGTGCATGCAGAAGATCCCAGATCCTCAGCATCTCTAGGTAAAGGAGCTCAGGTAGAAGGGTTGGGAAATGTCCAAGACACTGGGGAGCTCTTGCTAGAGGAGCCAATACGAATGCATATTAGAAGACAGCTTCATACGTCCTCATGAGGGGGAAAAAAAATTACATTTTTCTAAGTAGGCCCAAAGTATTCAATCTTATTCCAACTAGTTGAGGAAGCAAAAGGAGGGGAAAAAACTATGTGACCCAAGCAAGGTTACATTGTACTTCAGAGCAGGACTCAGAAGGTTTACAGCCATAACCCCTGCACTTCCTAGAGACACAGCACTCTTTCTTTGATGCTTTATGGTGTCCTTTCCAAAGCATTTTAAGATCTCAGAGTATCATTAACCACATAGAAATAAAACCTGCCATGGCATTTATGGTCTCACAAGCTTGCTCTGGCGTCAGACAACCAGCAATATACTGTAGTACCTACAGTAAACGGAACATTGGGCGGAGTACTCCTCCAGGGGAAAAAAAACCCAAACACTGCTCACTCGTGCACCATAGCTCACAAATACGAGAAGATAAAACACTGTCTACTCACTTATCTTGCAAGGCATTCCGTCTCAAGACATGGCTTGCACACCAACTGGAAGCAATGTCTTCCACAAGAGAGGGCATCATCAATGCCATTTGCACATATCCGGTGCAGAAAGACGTAGAGCGCAATCCTAACCTGGATTTAGGCATCACAGTTAGTCCAGCAAAGTTTGGCCAGCACAAGGGATACCATCAAGTACGTTTGGACCACTCTTGGAGTTGGAGAGGCCAGCACACAGACATGTGCCATCCTCCCTGACTCTGAGAGTGATCTGCTTTACGGTGGCTCTTGTGCCGGCCAAACATTGCTGGTCTAACTGTGCCGGCCTAGCTTCAGGTTAGGATTGCGCTCATCTTTGTAGGGCCTGATGTCACCCCTGCAGCTCAGCAGCACTTGAAAAGTGCACAAGGAATCTTGAGGTTTGACTTACCAAGATCACAAACACGGAAGCCCTGTAGAAGTTGCTAATAGATGGAATAAATCCTTCTTTTGTGTTTTCAGGATAATTTTATTCTTCAAGATTCATAAGGAGTTGCTAAGTTGCCCTGAAAAAAAAAAACACAATAAAAGAGCATACATTAATTCTAAGAAGTAAATGGAAAAAACACAGCTCTAGTTTTTCCTGGAGTGTTTCCTGCCCCTGCACAAATATTGATGGTCCTGCCTGTGGAGTCACAGATCTAACGCCACAGAGGGAACTTTTCCATCACCTGTCAATGAAGCCAATAAATTATCTCCCCTCCACAGTCAGATTAATTGGAATCTGCACATATATGCACATACACATCAGTAATGTCCCTGGGGTGTGTGTGCTAAATTTTGCAAGGTGTGCCTTGCAAAACTTAGAGCTCCATCCCCTTTCTAGGGGCACAATCCTAACCTAGAGTTTGGCTGGCACAGTTAGGCCAGCAAAGTCTGGCAGGCACCAGGGCCACCATAAAGCGCGTTTGGAGCACTTTCGGAGTCAGGGAGGATGACGCACGTCCATGTACTGGCCCCTCTGACTCTGAGAGTGGTCCAAACATACTTTACGATTTCTCTTGTGCCAGCCAAACTTTGCCGGCCTAATTGTACCAGCCGAACTCCAGGTTAGGATTGTACTCTGAGACACATCAACCAATTACAAGAAGAATATTAATTATTACCAGAACATAATCGAAAATCAGAATCACAATTACCTGATATTACCTCTTCACCCCTGTGCAGTGTCTCTTCTAGTGGCTGTTGCTGGGGGTGGGCTGTATTTTTTTTTAGATTATGAGCCCTTTTGGGACAGGGAGCCATTTAACTTCATTATGATGATTAGCCTGTAAACGGCTTTGTGAACTTTGTGTTGAAAAGCAGTATATAAATACTGCTGATTGATTGATAATGCAGGGAAGGAATTTGTGGCCACGGTTTCTACTGGCACCAATGAAGGCCAAGCGCAGTTCACTACCCAAGATGCTGAAGGCCAAGTAGAACTTCACGGCCAAGTTTAAATGCCCCTCTACTCGAAGATGGAAAAGATGGGGTAGAGGTGTCATGTAAAATAATTCAGCCAGGCTTACTGAATTTATCTCAGCTTGTCTTGGACTGAGCTCATTCACGGTCCTCGAGATGAAAAGCAGCAATGGACTACTGCCCAAAAGCAATGTGCATGCTCTCCGAATCCAAGGCTACAAAACTGATTGAACTTAGCTGCAGTGCCACTATGCTGCTTGCTGTCATAAAGCAGCAAGACATTTCTGGTTTTAGAAAGGGATTTACCTCCAGGAAGATTTGCTCGCATAGCTGTAAAGAAAGCAAATGTTTTCAAACAAAGAAAGGTACTCAGACCTTGTTAATTGCAGACCTCGTTAATTGCAGCTGATTAACAGCTGAGCTTCGGCTGCCTTGTGTGAGGGGGAGTTGTGCCGAAGTTCAGCCGCTTCTCTGGTGGGAGCAGGGAAGCCGCTTTTCAGCCAGCAAGAAGACAAACGGGTGGCCAGAAAGAAGGACTAAATCCAGAAAGATCCATCTGTATGGTTCTTGGAAGATAGAACATTTCTGTATAAATTGTAAAAACCTTCGGGTTTCTGAATAAAGTCTGCCCATGTAAACCGCCTTGAGTTATAGTCATTAGAGAAATCTGGTGACCTAAGAAAGGCAGTATATAAATCCAAGTATTATTATTATTATTATTATTATTATTATTATTATTACTCTCTCATGAAAAGTTGCCAAACCTTGTTGCACTACCCTTCGGATTCCACTACCTGTTGGACGTACACATCATTCCACAGATCTCAAGCATACAGAGGTGTGGATTCCACGTCCACATGTTTTCCCTCTTCAGAGCTGAAAGCAAATTTCACCCAAATTGATGGTAAGGTTAAAAGTAAGGCTTCTGAATGGTCTAGTCGTGACCGACACTAGAGGGCAGTGCTCATCTCTGTTTCTAAGCCGAAGAGCCGGCGTTTGTCCAAGGACAAGTTTCCATGGTCATGTGTCCAGCATAAGTATATGCCAAAGGCACACGAAACACTGTTACCTTCCCACCAAAGCGGCACCTATTTATCTACTCGCATTTTTACGTGCTTTCAAACTGCTAGGTTGGCAGGAGCTGGGACAAGCGATGGGAGCTCACTCCAACATGTGGTTTCGAACTGCCAAACTTCTGGTCAGCAAGCTCAACACCTCAGCGGTTTAACCTGCAGTGCCACCACATCCCTTATAAATTGATGGTGCTTTCTCTTTAATGGTTTCACATTCATTTTGTAGTGACTTTTCAGAACAGCAGTGGGTTTTTTTTCATTTTTTTTTTCATTGTTCAATGGCAACAAACCAACCTTCAGGTTGGAGCCATTTCAGAAGCCTGAGTCATGTTCTTGCAGGACATTCATTGCCCAAAATGAAGCACCCACATGCAAGAATCGTTCTGAAATGCCATTTGATTTTAAGCCGAGTTGTAAAACCTTGTAACACATTGCACGCAACCCTAGAGGCTATTGGGCTTTGATATGTCATCACAAATATTTTTTATTTAGAGAAAAGCGGTCCTGTTAATGTTTATATTCTTGCTGCAGGGTTTCCTGTCTTCTTTCTACTGTATGCATGCATTTTATTTGTAGCCAATCTAATGGTTCCAGTCAAAATAATTGACTTTTGCACACATTACACTTTTGTCCTTCACGGACCTTGTGCCTGGGCTGGCATGCACAGGCGAGATCCGATCTATTCCGATAAGTGCTGTATGACAAAACATAGGAGTGATTATTCACCCAACACTGCTGAAACTACCTGGAGCCCCAATGTTGAACTGGACCTCTCGTGAGAGCATTTTATCATGCAAAACCCATGGCTAGTTTGAATGGCAACTGGAGTTAATCCATAGGGGGTGCAGGGGTCGTCTTAAGGACAGATGTCCCAAGGACAGGCTGTCTTGTTCCTTTGGCTCTGATTCAGTGATGTCATTCAGGGGGAATGGACCAGAATGGGCGTTCCAGATCCTAACGGGCTCCGTGGCTGGTTCCGGGTTCCCGACAAGTGCCAATCAAAAGTGAGTTCCTGTTCCTAAATCATTTGAATGACACCACTGCTCTGATTGCATTTGGAGACTCCTCATAAGGTCCCAGGTTCAAGAGATCCTCACAGGTTTGGGAGTCAAGTAGTCCTGATACCCAGTGGTGGAATCTAAAACGGGAGGATCCGGAACGCTGGGCGGGACTAAGAACATATAAGAACATAAGAAGAGCCCTGCTGGATCAGGCCAAAGGCCCATCTAGTCCAGCTTCCTGTATCTCACAGCGGCCCACCAGGTGCCCCAGGGAGGCATGAGACAACAAGAAACAAGATGCTTGCATCCTGTTGCCACTCCCTTGCACCCGGTACCAGTAGCCCACCACCTTTGTAAGGAGGTTGCACAATCCATCATTGCCTGTAGCCCACGATGGACCTTTCCTCCAGAAATCTGTCCAATCCCCTCTTAAAGGCATCAAGACCAGATGCCATCACCACCTCCTGTGGCAAGGAGTTCCACAGATTAACTACCCGGTGGGTAAAAAAGTATTTCTTTTTATCTGTTTTAACTCTCCCAACCCTCAGCTTTAGTGGATGCCCCCTGGTTCTGGTGTTTTGAGAGAGGGAAAAGAACATCCCTCTATCGACTTTATCCCTTCCATGCATAATTTTGTATGTCTCAATCATGTCCCCCCTCAGGCGCCTTTTTTCTAGGCTGAAGAGCCCCAAACGCTGCAGTCTTTCTTCATAAGGGAGGTTCCCCAGCCCCGTAATCATTTTTGTCGCTCTCTTCTGCACCTTTTCCAGCTCCACTATGTCCTTTTTGAGGTGCGGCGACCAGAACTGGACACAATATTCCAGGTGCGGCCTTACCATCGATTTGTACAATGGCATGATAATATTGGCTAACCTGTGAGTGGAACGCTACTCCGGCCTAGCACTGCCCACGCGCCGCCATTCGCCTGGCTCCGTGGTGGCCGCGGTGCTGCAAAGCACTTGTGGCCTCAGAGGGGGCGCCTGCTCGCCAGGATGGGATGGGACGGGGGGCGCAACGGGTGCCGTGGGTGAGCGGCGCTGGGGCGCATCCACGGAGGGCAGCCTGCGCGGCGGGCGGGAAGGCGGTGGACCCGAATGGATGGGCTGTTAGTTAGTCCCACCCAAGGTTAGTCCCGCCCAGCATTCCTCCCGTTTTAGATTCCACCACTGCTGATACCCCAGACGCATCACTTTGCATGCAAAGCTTCCCTGATTGTAACTGTGGTTCAAGAATCTGATTACAGGTGCTGTGAAAAGCCACTGTACAAGATCCTGGGGAGACAAAAAGAAGGCAGGGATGGACCAATGGGCCGACAGCACCAGGCAGCTTCATACAAGTCCTCGGTATTTAATTTTTTAGAACAGTGGTTCTCAAACGTTTTAGACCGGGACCCACTTTTTAGAAAGGCATTCATACTGGAAGTCATGTCATTCACCACCGGAAGTGATGTCATTGACCTAGAAGTGATGTCATGGCAGGAAGTGACATCCTCAAGTAGGAAGTGCCGTCGTTGTCACATAATCAAATGACCTTCCTGAAATGCAAATTGGCATTCTTAGACTGCAGCAATTGCGCAACCATGAAACATCCCTGACAGAAAGCAGGATGAGGACAAAATATGATGTAAAACCACTGAAATGAAAACATTTTTTAAAACCCTCACTTGAACATCAAACTGCCAACACTTACCAAAGTAATATAGCAAGAGTAAGGTCTGAAGCGTCCAAGATGGCTGCTCTCAGCTCTCCGTGACCCACCTGATATTAGGTGGCAACCCACTAAGTGGGTCCTGACCAACAGTTTGAACAACTCTGTTTTACAATATGGCAAACTGAGATGGGGATATATGTGGAAAACATTGGTCATATACCCTCCAAAATGTTTCACAGGTGGAAGACACACACACTTGTAACCCTCCACCTCTCAGGACACTTTGAAAGCCCTGCCTCCTGCACTGAACCACTTCACTGAAGGCATTTCTCAGAATGCTGTACGAAGCAATTATGACATTGCAACTACGACGTTGCTATATTACACAACAACATTGGTCTTCTACCAATTTCAAGCTGGAGACGGGTGTCCCCCCACCCCACTCGCATTGTTGTTGCTGTTCAATCGCTAAGTCATGCCCGACTCTTCGCGACAACCCTGGACCACAGCAGGCCAGAACTTCCTGTCCTCCACTACCTTCCAGAGTTCGCCCAATTTCATTTTCACTGCTTCAGTGACACTGTCTCACCATCTCATCCTCTGCCGCCCACTTCTCCTTTTGCCCTCAATCTTTCCCAGCATGAGGGTCTTTTCTAAAGAGTCCTGTCTTCTCATGAGGTGGCCAAAGTATTGGAGCTTCAGCTTCAGGATTTGTCCTTCCAGGGAGCAATCAGGCTTGACTTCCTGGAGGATTGACCGATTGGATCTCCTTGCAGTCCACGGGACTCTCAAGAGTCTTCTCCAACACCATAATTCGAAAGCATCTATTCTTCAGCGCTCCGCCTTTCTTATGGTCCAGCTCTCACAGCCATACATTGCTACTGGGAAAACCATAGCTTTGACTATACGAACCTTTGTTGGCAGGGTGATGTCTCGGCTTTTTATTAAGGTTCTAGGTTCGCCATAGCTTTCCTCCCAAGAGGAAATTAAACTCACTTACATTAAACTGGCTCAAAAATGGGCCAAACCTCTAAAAACCTGGAAATAGCTTGGCTTATCCACCCCTCTCCCAGCATGGCCACAGTCACTCCCTGCAAGCCATCCATTCTTGATCCCAACTGCCTCGTCTTCCCACTCACAGCAACTGAGAACCAGCAGGAACCAGCTAAGCAGGGTGAGCTTGGAAACCGATTTGGCTTGGCTTGGAAGCCGGTCAAGTTATCTCCCAGCATTTGGAGGGGAAGTGGACAGCCTGGCTTATTCCTGGCCATGCTGATTCCAGTCTGGGGGAGGGAGAGCTCGCTATTGCTAAGAAAGAAGGAAAGCTCCATGTAAAGACATTGCAGGCTGGGACTGCAAGCTCCGAGTAGGTGAAGCGACTCCTTCTCTCTTTCCCTGGTGCTGGAAATCACACCATATACTCACCAGCCCACTATTACTCCCAGCTGGCCTCCTAAGCTTTGGGAGCTCTCAGTTCCAAGGCTGTCCCACGGGGTCAAAATCGAAAGATGGAAGCGACAGTCACGCATGCTTGGGGGACACGTTTCCGTGGCAAGCTGAAAATACCATCCGTGTCACTTGAAAGCCAAGCAAGCGTGGTTCTGCGCACGGATGGCGTTCCAGCCCAGAAGCAGAAAGGGGAAGGAGAAAAAAAATCACTCGGAGGACTTGTCAGTTCTCATTTTCCTTCCTGTAACCTTTAAAGTAAAAATAAGTGACATCCTGACTTGTACAGGAATTGCTAATGAATCTCAAAGGCTGTTGAAATAATTAGATGGCAAATCAAAGCGTGTATATATATCTGGATCGGAGAGCTCTCGGGCACGCTGGTGTTCCTCCACATATGCGCTTCCTTTCTGAACGCCTGCCTACAGTGAAGTGGGAATTGAGCAGAGCAAGCCCTGCCCCACGTGCAGGCAAGCTCCTGTGCCCCCTCCCCCCAAAAAATCCTGCTTCCCGACCAGGGCAAATGCCAGCACCCCACTCCATGTTCCAGCAGCCCAGTGCCCAGGGCATTACTTCAGTGGCGTATCTAGGGGGGCAGGGGGGGCAAGAGCCCTGGGCGCCGTCTTGGGGCCGTCTGGGGGGGGCGCCAGTAGCCCCTGCAACATTGTGCGGGTAGACTTGGGCTCCGGAGCCCAGGTCTACCCATTGGGACCAGCCGCGAGTAGACCTGGGCTCCCTCGACGGGAGCCCAGGTCTACCCGCGGTCGTTTCTAATGGGTAGACCTGGGCTCCCATGGGGGCGCACTTCTATTGGGTGCCCCGGGTGCCATTTTGACTAGATCCGCCCCTGCATTACATATACACACAAAATCTCTGGGGGGAAAAATCATGCAGATTACAGTGTGCTTCCACTGCTTCTATGCTGAGAGCGGGGGGGGGGAAGAGGGGGGGAAAGGCGCTATGACAGCTGCTACTGTGACTGTCCCACCCCGAGGTGAGTCAAGTCAAATCCCTTTCACAGCCACAGGAATCTTGATGCGCTTGTCCACAGCAGTTCCATTCCTTGGGGCTACCTTTTCCCCTTTGGGCACCCAAATCATTGCCGGCCCCAGGAAAAGACCCAGGAATCAAACACAGCCCTCTTTCCCCAAGACAGGCAAGTCCCCTTGTTAACACGGTTATCTGTGCATGCAGAGCTTATGGGCATGTAGAAAAGTTTGGGTAGGATTGCAGCCGCAGTCTCTACTCTTCTTCAGAGAGCACCTGACATGGATCAGAAAATTACCTAATGTTAAGAAATAGATCTATATTCCAGGTTTTCTAATGCTTATTCCTGAGTGACCATCTTACATATCTATTACTCCTCGTAGAAGAGTCCTTTTGCAATCCTGTTTTTAAAGTAAACATACATTCTTCTCTGCTGAGTGCTTTTTAAGAGACATGACCTGCCATTAGCCTCAACGTAATTTTCTGCCGCTGTTATTGAGGAGCCATTTAAAAATAAGGCAAATCAGTACTTAAGCCCTGCAATAAGTACCTGTGACAATAAAAGATGGCTCGTTCCTCCGCTGAAATCCAGGTGGAATTTTTAAACAGCAAAGACTGAGTCAAAAACAGACCTGTGGTTTCTGCAAGAGAGAAGGCTAATTCTAAGCGTAGACCCACCCTTGGACATTGGCAGAAATGCAATGTCCAGGGCATCATTGGATTGAGTTTCTACCAATATTGCTCTAATGCATCCTTGGTACAAAAGAAACACTCACTGAAATGGGCAGTCACAGACACACCTTGCATGCTAGTAAAGGGAGGTTGAAGGCAAGCCAACCATTTCTGACTAATGACCACAAGAGTGGCAGGCATTGGCATAGTGGACAGGGGGGGGTGTTTCGCCCAGGGTGATGTGCCCCAGGCCCCTGCTGAGTGGTGGCCCCACTCAGAGGCGGATCTAAGGGGGGCAAATCTGTAGGTTTTGCAAGAAGCCTTACCCTGTCATGTAAATCCCTCCTCTCCCTTGCTGCTGTAGCCAGTAAGCAACGCCAAGATGTTGCTGTTCCCTGTGAGGATTGGCTAGAACAGTGCAGGAGAGGAGTGATTTCCACTGCAAGGTAAGGCTTCTTGCAAACTTAGAGCTCTGCCCCCCCTTAGATCCGCCTCTGGCCCCACTTAGAGGTGAATGGTCCCTCCTGCCTTCCCTGAAGAGCTGAACGGCTAGAAATTGTCACCCTGGAAGCAATTTGGTGATGCACACAATGACATCTGCATCACCACCAAACCACTTCTGGGCGCTGTGTCCGATGAGTGCAGGGGGGTGTCGTGTGGCACGGGAGGTGGTGACAGTTGCCCTGCATGACACCTGCTCTGATGTAGCCATTGGTGGGAGGCCCAAGCCCATATCAGTGAGTGTTGCTGGGAAGCACATTGTGCATGTGGCTAGAAGTGCCCAACACTGATGTGAATATTAATAGGCCATGACAGTAGTTCTCAAACGTTGTAGACTGGGACCCACTTTTCAGAATGGCACTCATCTCAGGACCCACCAAAAGTGATGCAATTAACCTGAAAGTGATGTCATAACCGGAAGTGACATCATCAAGCAGGAAGTGCCGTCAGTGTGACATAATAAAATGACGCTCCTGGAATGCAAACTGGTCTTTTTGGCCTGCAGCAATTGCGGGGAAGACGGCGAAACGGAGCGGTACGCAATGGGCGGGCTGCCGCTCACCCGTTCCTCCCGCCCAGGGTTCTGGCTGCATGATGCTGCCGCCTTGGAGGCTGTCACCAGGATCTGTAGCCCTCACCTTGTCCAATGGATGAGGTCTGAGTTGGCCTGCACCCTCACACTTGGGGGGGGACCTTCTGAACTGATCTGGGCCTCAGGGCCTGGGCCTGCAAGCAGTCGTCTTCTCAAGCCACAGCTGGGGAGAGTTTGTTACATGAACCCCGCAATTGCCACTTTGTAAATGAGCTACTGTGGAGCCTCCTACATTGGTGGTTGTAATTTCAGGCCTCACCTTAACTTTTGTACTGGCTGAAAGGAAGCTACCATGATGAGGAAGAGGGATATTTGCTGGCCAGCTGATGTGGCTAAGACCTGGAGCTACAAAAGAGCTTTTGAGCAAAGCAGAAGAGAGCCCTTTGTTAGCTGGAGGCAGTGGTGTCATTCAAATGATTTAGGAACAGGAACTCACTTTTGAGTTCAAATTCAAATGTTGAAAAAAAACAAAAAACCTGGAAGCAGCCACGGAGCCCGTTAGGATCCGGAACGCCCGTTCTGGTCCGTTCCTCCTGAATGACATCACTGGCTGGAGGTAAGCACAGGAGCTAGTCATTTTGGGCTCTGCTCCTTTTTTTAATCTGCATTGATTGTATGCTTCTCTACCAGTAATTCTACTGGCCTTTCTGTAGATTGGAACTGGTTTTTATCATCTTTAATAAATTGTCATGCTTTATTGCATGACAGGAGATTTAGTCGAGAGGGTTAAAGCCTCCGTTTGCCCGAAGATAAGATCTGAAGGTCACCAGTTCAACAACACCAGAAGTGGAGCGGCAGACCCTGAGAATTGTGACTGATAAGAGCTGCCTCCAGCTGCCTGTGAGAGAGGAGTTGTGCTAGGCCAGCTGTGTCTTTGGTGGGAGCAGAGAAGCCGTTTATCAGCCAGCAGGAAGGAAAGCGTGCAGCCAGAAAGAAAGACTAAACCACGAAAGCTCCATCTGTATGTTGTTGTTCTTGAAAGATAGAACTTCTTTGGAATTTGTAAAAACCCCTTGCGGATTTAGAGAAATAAAGTGTGCCTATGTAAACCACCTTGAATTAAAGTCAGAGGAGCAATCTAATGACCAAAGAAAGGCGGTATATAAATACTACTACTACTACTACTACTACTATTAAGTTGCAGCAGTCCTGTGGGTTTTGTATGCAGGAACTAAACACTCCTTACCCCATCTAGCCTTTTTATTTTCCTTTTGGTTTGGGGAAAGTAAAGAAATGTAAGGTCAGTGAACTCAGGAGTGGTTAAGGACAGCAACAGTGGTTCTCAAACTTCATAGCACAGTGACCCACTTTTTAGAATGACTGTCTGGAACTGTGGGATACGAATTATAAATCTGTGATTTGGGGCACAGAAGTTAAAAACATAAAGCCTGTAATTTGGAGCAAGCGGCTAGGGCAAAAGGTGGCTGGGCAAAGTAAAAGTATTCATCAGCTTGTGCTTTTACTAACAAGCCAAAAACCATAGGGCCAAAAGCCTTGCTAACAAAATAAATTGGCAAGGGGTGGAAAATTACAAGAGAAAGAACGGTTAGGTTTTGTTTCTCCCTTAGCTCCTCAGAGCCAAATATCACCGTAACATTTTGCAGCTAGCAAGACAGCCTTGAGAAAAAGCAAACTGAGCATGTGTAAATAGCCTTCATGAATATTACCACACACCCCTATCCAGTGGTGTCATTCAAATGATTTAGAAACAGGTTCTCACTTTTGATTGGCACTTGTTGGGGTCCGCCCACCGGAAGTGATGTCATGGCAGGAAGTGATGTCATCAAGCAGACCCAACAATTCCCAAACTATTCCAGATCACTCTCAGAGCATGTTAAGAAGGCCTGAGAAGGGGGACGTCAGCTCTTCCCAATCTAATTCTTTTGGGCTGTGTGTGCCTGACCATACTCTAAAGAGTTCTCAGAATGTACACAAGGTCTTCTAAACCCATCATACTGTGAGTGATTTGGAGGTAGGAGGAATGCAATGACACAGGAAAATAGGATAATCTTTACAATTATGGGCAGAATTCAGCCAATAGTTCTCAAGGCTGAAATTCTAAACACACTTTCTAAAGAGTAAGCCATTCAGCAATATATGCATAAGTCTGCAAGTATAAGCCTGTCTTTTTGGAAGATCCACCTGAAAATAATGGGGCTGACTTCTGAGTAAACAGTTTAGATCAGTCTTTATGTCTTAGGGATTTCAACTGGAGGGAGAGTTAAGCACATGTTTGACTACTCAAAATCAATGCAATGTAAAAGCACTTAAATTACACTGGATCATGCCCAATTCATAATAATTATCACCTGTAAATAACTGCGCTGGGTAATCAACGCTGTGCAAACTAGAGTTGGCAGGAGGGAAAACCAGCCTTTAACAACAGCTTAATTCACAGAAACCATCATACTGAACTATGATTCCTACTTGGATTTACATCATATAGTGATCCACTTTGCAAGTTACTAGTCCACAGTATCCCCAGTTCAAGCTTCATTTTATGCCATCCAGACCAACAGGATGCTGCATGTCATTTTAGTAGACCTATGAATGGTCACAGACTATGTCTCATATTCACAAGAAATTTCTTGCTTCTCAAGAGAGACAGGAGAAATCTCGTGCTTCACCATGTCAAATAATGTTGCTTTAAAGTAGTACCCACATCATTTAAGATTCCAGCAATAAAAGCAACAAACCTTGTGGGAGGAAATCTAGTTAAACTATTGAGGGGGTGTGTGACTCCCCTCCTCAGGTGTAGCTGCTGCTGCCACCAGCCCAGGCTCAACACAACAAAGGGAGCTCCTGGGCAAAAATCCCTCTTAAAAGAAAGCCAAATAACAGAAGTAAAAAACCCAATTTTATTGACATATATTAAGAGTTATAAATAAACTACAGAGGCTCTGTACCATAAAACCTGAATATTAAAATGACAATAATCAACCCCTTTGTTTATAACTTAACTGAGAGGAACTCAAAGGACAAAAACAACAACAAAAAATCCTATAGGATTTTTACCTTACTGACTGACTACAACCAGCTTCCACAGCACATAGTGAGGCTAACCTTCCCTGAGAGCAGCCAAAGGGGTCTGTTCCCTGAGGCTTTTAACTTTATATCAATGAACTAATCACCCCCACCTGAGCCATTTACACTTGAGCAGTTCTCTCCCAACTAACCAGGTTCACATAAGACCACAATTTCATGACACCCACAAAGAACAACAACTACGTGTACATCTTCCCTTTACACTTTTCTAGAGAACTCACCACAGTTCCAAACACAGGGAAAATCAACTTCCACAAAGATCGATATAGTGAATTGCAGGCTACAAGGAAGTGCAGCAATGCTAAGCTCTGTGCTCACACAAATAAAAATCTCTTCATGCACAACGATCCTGCAAGGGAAGTCTGAAAGGAAAAGCATTTCTAGGAGCACTTAAAGGCGAGGCTGGGGGGCAATCCTGCAAGGGGGAGAGGGAGGTCTGCATTTCTAGGAGCACTTAAAGGAGAGGCTGGGGGGCAATCCTGCAAGGGGGAGAGGGAGGTCTGCATTTCTAGGAGCACTTAACAGAGAGGCTGGGGGGCAATCCTGCAAGGGGGGGAGAGAGGTCTGCATTTCTAGGAGCACTTAACAGAGAGGCTGGGGGATGGAGCAAACAACAACAAAAAACAAAGCCAGCGATGAGTGGGCGGAGCCAGCCCTAAGGTTAGGTTCTGGAATGCACGTTCCGGTGCCTTTCCCCTCCATGTCACCACTGCTCCTCTCCCTTGCTGCTGTAGCCAGTAAGCAACGCCAAGATGTTGCTTTTCCCTGTGAGGATTGGCTAAAATGGTGCAGGAGAGGAGTGATTCCACTGCAAGGTAAGGCTTCTTTCAAAACTTAAGAGCTTTGCCCTCCCTTAGATTGGCCTCTTCTTGCAATTGAAATTCAAATTCAAATGGGCGGGAAATGGCCCTGTTTTCTGGTCCAATTAACAAACGGAGCCACACACAAAAAACCCACGAAGTGCAAAGCAAAAAAACCACACACCAACATGAAGTGCAAAGCAAAAAAAACGGAGCAAAAAAAACCCAAGCAAAAAAAACAAGGAGCCAGCAATGAGTTAAGTGGGCGGAGTCCACTAATTGTAACAACCGGAACGCCGTTCCAGCTGCATGACAGCACTGGCGGGCCAGCTGCCGTGGGTGGGGCCAGCTCATTTAGAAACCGGTTCTCGGAACCTGTGAGAACTGGGTGCATGACTACACTGCCCCTATCTCATTAAGTCTGAATTAGCATGAACATACATTGCGTGTAAAAGAAAGGGGGACACGTTTTAAGAGCTATGCAAGGGGATGTCTGAAATATTCTGTTTAAACATTGGTAATTGGTACAAACCTCAGCCAGTGAATACAAAGGGGGAGGACACTCCCCAAAATGTATAAATTGTTCAACCTTGTGATTCAGGGTGTGGGTTGCTGTGTTTTTTCTTGCCACCCGCATTTGCAAAGGCGAAAATAAACCACTGTCCTGGACAGTATATTTGGATTCAGAGTCTATTCCTGACAGAACCACCAAAAGTGATATCATGGCCAGAAGTGCCATCATTGTGAGACCAGAGCCTGCTGCTTTCCTGAGAATGCAGGAATAAGTTGGGTGATTTCTCAGCCATTTTCCAATAGCAAAGGAATCAGAAAGAGTTTTTTTTTCCTATTTACAACGTTGACACAAGCCGAACAACCACACAGCCAGCATCCCATCTTCCCATATTTTCAATACAGTTGTTCTAGGTGCTTCAAAACCCACCTGAAATTGGCTCATGACCCACAGGTGTGTCCTGACCCACAGCTTGGGAACCACTATCCTACACGGTATTCAGAGCTGCTCATAAAGGAAACCAGCCAGTGGTGTCATCTACTCTCGCGGAGAAGGAATGCTGGGCGGGACGTACGTTTGATTGGCAGCCCGGTCCGTGCGGTTCCGCCGCCTTCCCCCCACCACGCGGGCTGCCCTCGGTCGCCGCGCCCCACTGCTGCTCGCCCAGCTCCGTGATGGACGTGGGGGCCCGCTGGGTGCCTGGGCGAGCAGGAAGGACGGCGGAAGCGAACGGGCAGGCAGCCAATCAAACGTAAGTCCCGCCCAGCGTTCTGTCTCCGCGAGAGTAGATGACACCACTGAAACCAGCCTATAATAAAAACCAACAGCAACTTTCCTGGGGGGAACTCAATCCTCCTCCCCACTGAACCAGGCCCTCGTTCCCTCCTTTCCCGCAACTCTGAAGGAGCAGTTTTTGAACAGCTTCCTTCCCTCTCCTCAGCCAGAGTTCTAATAAGATTTATTTCACCTGTTCTCTCCTTTTAGGCTAATTGGCTCTGACTGTGACCCCACAGAGTTGGCCGACTGCTTCCACAGGCACCCTCACTCACACACACCTAGCCAGACAGATGGCAAAGCGGCATTCTGGGATGGCTGTTATTTTGGCAAGTGCGCATTTCCAAAGGGTGCAGCCCCCAAAATAGCTACTTCTCAGCTGTTTCCAACCTTAGGCGATGTGCTAACCACAGGTGACATGCAGGTGTGTGCCATTTTTTAAAAAGAGCCATTTTGAGACGGATGGAGTTTGCACAGAGAGGAGTGAAAGGGATTGTCTTGTTTGAAGACATCCTTTTGTCCTAAAGCTCATTTTCAATCAGTTCCATTGGATTCCTGTAGACCCTAGTGTTACTGGAGAGTCAAAGAATCATGAGTTGAAAATGGCCTACAAGGTCACCTAGTCTAACCCCCTGCCTGTAGCAGGAAATCCTCCTAGAGCAGCTCCAGCAGGTGCCTGTCGAGCCTCTGCTTGAAGGTCTCCAGTGAGGCAGAATCCACCACCTCCTTCGGCAATCTGTTCCACCGTCGAACCGCCCTTATCGTCAAGAAATTCTTCCTGATGTCCATCTGAAATCTCCTCTCTTGCAGTTTGTGCCCATTGGACACAGTTCTACTGTCAGAGGCAGGTGAAAACAATTGTGTCTCTTCTTCCTTATGACAGCCCTTCAGATATTTGAAGTGCTGTCATATCCAGCGGTGTCATGCAGCCGGAATGCTGGGC
>JAJKFI010032231.1:0-30917 GCA_029204185.1 Lerista edwardsae
CTCTCTCTCTCTCTCTCTCTCTCTCTCTCTCTCTCTCTCTCTCTCTCTCACACACACACACACACACACACACATTGAGATTGGCCTCCCGGTGGTCACTATTTAAAAAAAAAAATCCCTGAGACAACGACATGTTTACTGTCACATCAAGTTTCACCCTGAGTCCTTAACTAGATACAGGGTGCAAGCCTAACCTGGAGTTAGGCCAGCACAGTTAGGGCAGTAAAGTTTTGGTTGGCACAAGAGCCAACGTAAAGCACCTTTGGACCACTCTTGGAGTCAGGGAGGATGGTGCATGTCTGTGTGCTGGCCAATCTGACTCCCAGAGTGGTCCAAATGTGCTTTACGGTGGCCCTTGTGCCGGCCAAACTTTGCTGGCCTAACTGTGCCGACCTAACTCCAGGTTAGGATTCCGCACACAAAGTGTTGCTATGATCACAAGTCGTGGATTTGAAGGGGCCTAAGAGCAGAGTCTAACCCTAAAAGAGTGTTTGGTGCTCTTCAGTCTAGAAAAAAGGCTGAGGAGGAAAAAAAACCCACTTTGCACAAATGTTGCCTTCAGGTCCAAAGCATGCTCAGAGAAGAACAAAGATGATCAGGGGTCTGGAAATCAAGTCCTATGAGGGAATGTTGAGGGAACCTGGTCTGTGTAGCTTGGAGAAAAGAAGACAGAGGGGATATGGTAGCACTCTTCCAATACCTGAAGGGCTGTCGTAAGGAAGAAGGGAAGGACAAATCCTGGAAGGACAAATCCTGAAGCTGAAGCTCAAGTACTTTGGCCACCTGATGAGAAGAGAGGACTCTTTAGAAAAGACCCTCATGCTGGGAAACATGGAAGGCCAAAGGAGAAGGGGGCGGCAGAGGATGAGATGGTTAGAGAGTGTCACTGAAGCAATGAACATGAAATTGGGTGAACTCAGGAAGCTAGTAGAGGACGGGGGGGGGGCTGGCGTGCTGTGGTCCATGCAGGGGTGGACCTAGTGAAAATAGCACCCAGGGCACCCAATAGATGTGCACCCCTACGGGAGCCCAGGTCTACCCACCAGAAGCAGCCACAGTTAGACCTGGGCTCCGCAGAGCCCAGATCTACCCATTAGAAACAGCCACAGGTAGACCTGGGCTCTGCAGAGTCCAGATGTACCCATTGAAAACAGCCACGAGCAGGGCTCCCTATAGGGAAACAACAGCTTTAGAAACAACAGCAGAGCCCAGATCTACCCATTATGACCAACCATGGGTAAACCAGTGCTCCACAGATCAGAAAGGCATCCATAGTACAGACCTTCCTCCACCCATTCGAAGAATCTGTCCAGTGCCAAGGCATCCAGTGTCAAGGCATAACGTTTAAGGTCACGGTGAGCTTAGTTGTTGTTTTTTGTAGTTGGTTCTTAATGTTTGCTGACTTCAGTTTGAAATCTCTGTGTCTCCACTTTCAGAAATCTGAGTCAGTGTCTGAAAAAGCCACGTGTGAGCAGAGACCATCATGCAATGCTTCCAATTTGCCTATATAATGGAGGGGACAGGCACATTCTAATCTCCTATGCAAATTGGAAGCATTGCATGATGGTCTTAGTGACTGAACAACAACAACAACAACAACAACAACAAGGAAGAAGGGACAAATGTGTTCTCATCTGCCTTTGACAGTAGAACTAGATCCAATGGGTGCAAACTGCAAGAGTGGAGATTCCGGTTGGACATCAGGAAGAATTTCTTGACGATAAGGGCGGTTCGACAGTGGAACAGAATGCCGAAGAAGGTGGTGGATTCTCCCTCACTGGAGACCTTCAAGCAGAGGCCTGACAGGCAACTGCTGGAGATGCTCTAGGGGGATTTCCTGTTATAGACGGAGTTGGACAAGATGACCTTGTAGATCCCTTCCAACTCTATGATTCTATGTTGGTTTCTTTCAGTGGTTCCTCTTGAGCTGACACTTGAAGTGTGAAAAAAATAGCTTGAGAAATTAGTTTAAAAAAAACCCAAGTGATCACTGAAGTCTCTTCTGCTTATTTTCTGAATAGGCTCATAGTTCTGAGCTTTCTTGAAAGCTCTTTCCAAAATCCCAATCGACCCATGCGTGCTGTTCTACTGGAGCTGTGATTAGTGTCCAGGACTCGGAAAAACATACTCTAAAACTATCACCACATTCTGCATACGTGCAGAGCCTCATTTTGCATTCGGAGCCACAGAAGAACTTCTCTGGGAAATCATGTTCAATTTGTAATACATCCAAGCATTATGAGCGAGGCAACTTCATATTCTGAAGTAGGTAATTACAAACTCTGGCAACATCATGAATCAAAACACCCAAGTGTTCCACTTATTCATGTAGTATGCGCCACGGAAAAGTGCCGAGTAAGCAAAACCAAGGTGGGCTACCTCCAGAGGACAGTTTCACATAAAGCGACCAGGGGCAATTATTGCATCAGGTTTGCACCAAAAAACTGCAGGGGGCTGAAGCCTCGCTTAGACTATGCGCTCAGGCTCAGAGTCCTCTCCACTCAGTGCAGGGAGCAGAGGCATATACAGTCAGGCATTATGCGCTCAGATTTCTGGAAATCCTCGCAGATAGTGAATTTGCAGATAACAAATCATCGATCCCATATGGGATGATTGGGGTTAGGTGCAAGGGGTACCTTATCTGTCATCAGAAGAATCCAGCAGAGACTTAGGGGCCTTTAAAAGGGGACTACACAGATTGCTGGAGGAAAGGTCCATCGCAGGCTACAGGCCACGATGGGTAGTGCGGCCTCCATACTTTAGAAGTAAGCTACCTCAGAATGCCAGATGAAGGGGAGTGGCAATGAGATGCAGGTATCTTGTTGTCTTGTGTGCTCCCTGAGGCACCTGGTGGGCCACTGTGAGATACAGGAAGCTGGACTAGGTGGGCCCTGGGCCTGATCCAGTGGGACTCTTTTGTTCCTATGTGTCCATGTCTGAAGAGGAGCATCTGGTTCTGGTGGCTGTCAAAGAGAAATGCTGTGGAGAATCTTGACTGGCCACCAGTGTGTTTACCTCAGGATTTACCTCAGAATGCCAAATAGAAGGGAGTGGCCACAGAATGCAGGCAGCCTGTTGTCTTGTGTGCTCCCTGAGGCATCTGGTGGACCACTGTGAAATACAGGAAGCTGGACTAGACGGGCCTTTGGCCTGATCCAGTGGGGCTCTTCTTATGTTCTTATGACCCTCAGGATGCCAGCATCGTGTAGCAGGAAATGCCACAAGATCTCTGAACGCTGCAGAGACCTTCCAGAGGCTGCAGGAATCTTTCGAATGGCACCTGTGACCAGCATGGACCCCTTAAACATGGCCAGTGGATGCTTATATCAGCCATTTCAAAGGGATCAGGTGCCATTCTGAAGGTCCCTGAAGTTTTTGGAAGGTCTCTGCACAGCGGATAACGAGGACAGAGGTGCAAATAATGAGGAAAGTAGCAATTCTGCCACTCACAGATAAGAGAATTTGCAGATAGTAAGTTTGCATATAAACTGGGTTTCTATATAAAACTGGGACAGAGTGCCTATACTTTTAGCCATTGATAGAAGAGGGTTTTTTGGTAGGTGCAGCTCAACATGGAAGGGTTTAAAAAGCCGCACCTGCCAAAATTCCCTCTTCTATACAATGGTTAAGGGATAGGCACTCTGCCCCTGTTTGTATCTGGTAACCTTTGTATAAAGAGGACTGGATGTAATATCAGCTTCTGTGGCTGGCAGGCAGAAGTTTCACAAGCCCTCTGTTGAGTTATTCAAAGCAGATGATGTAGCAAAATTAGGAAGTGCTTCTCTGTACCAAAAGGGCTCACAATGTGACAAAACATGCAAAACTCCAGACAAAGGTTCTTAGAAAAGATGCTCTGCTAGGGTGATGAGGGATTGTTGCATTTCCCCACTCAATGGGGCACCAGGTGCCTCATGGGCCAGTTAGCAGGGGGTGTTCAAGGTGAGGAGAGGGTTTGCTTTTGGGGGGATAAATATTTAATGAAAAGTGGGTCACAAGATGAGCATGAGCCAGCAGTGTGATGCAGCTGCAAAGAAGGCGAATGCCATTTCAGCCTGCATTAATAGAACCGTAGCGTCAAGTTGCAAGAAGTTGTGGTTCCGCTTTACTTCGCATTGGTGTGACCTCACCTGGAGTACTGTGCGCAATTCTGGGCACCTCCATTCAAGAAGGATGGAGCCAAACTGGAGCAAGTTCAGAGAAAAGCAACGGAGGTGATCAGGGGGCTGGAAAACAAGTCCTACGAGGAAAGGTTGATGAGGGAACTGGGTATGTTTAGCCTGAGAAGAGATGGTTGAGAGGGGATATGAGAGCACTCTTCAAATACCTGAAGGGTTGCCATAAGGAAGAAGGGACAAATTTGACAGTAGAACTACCAGTGCTAGTGGCCATCACCACATCTTGTGGCAGTGAATTTAATTAGCCCAATTCTAACTAAATCCCCCTGCCCCAATGTGTCAGTGTGGGCACAGGTTGCATGCCACACAGTGGAGGATCTAGGGGGTGGCAGGGGTGGCAAGAGCCCTGGGTGCCATCTTGGCTCTGTCTAGGGGGGCGCCAGTGGCCCCCGCAACATTGTGCGGGTAGACCTGGGCTCCGGAGCCCAGGTCTACCCATTGGGACCAGCCGCGAATAAACCTGGGCTCCCTTGAAGGTCCCTCCCAGGTCTACCCGTGGCCGTTTCTAATGGTTAGGCCTGGGCTCCCTCAAGGGGAGCCCAGGTCTACGTGCGGCTGGTCCCAATGGGTCTACCCGGGGCTGCTTCTGGTGGGTAGACCTGGGCTCCCATGGGGGCGCACTTCTATTGGGTGCCCCGGGCGCCATTTTGACTAGGTCCGCCCCTGATGCCACAGGGGAATTTTGGCTGCTGGAGGTCTCCCTGGGGCATTTGCCGGACTCTGCCGGTGATATCACTGGCACAAATCCTGCCCTGATCCATGTTGGCAGATCAGGCCAGGAAGGGCTTCCCTGCTCCTGCAGGCAATCCTCTGCACTCTGGTGAGATACCCTGCAGTGCTTAAGAGTTGCAGTACCAGCCAGCACAAGTAAAGGATAGGTTTTCACCATGGGATTATTATAGAAAGAGATCTGCATAACGGTAACCTTTTCACAACTGTGAATGCATTACAATGTATTTTAAGAACTGCAATGCTTTGGTACTGGAGATGCAGGGATCTGGTTGTCTTGTGTGCTCCCTGAAGCACCTGGTGGGTCACTGTGAGATACAGGAAGATGGAACAGATGGGACTTTGGCCTGATCCAGCGGGGCTCTTCTTATGTTCTCTTTGTACCCCTTCCTATGTTGGGGTCCTTAATCAGAGGTGTCATCCAGGCGGAACGGCCTGGTACGCCGTTCCGCTAGTTCTGCGGAGGGCCCAGGCCGCGCCGCCTCTCCGGAGGACGGGCGAGCTGCTGCTGGGCCTGCCCTCCCTCCCTTGCGTCCCGAATCGCTCTAAAATGGAGCGATTCGGGCGCTGTGAGGCTTGGGGAGGCGTGGCAGCCCTCCGCCATAGGGGCAGAGGACTGTCAATCAACCGGGCATTCCGGTTCCTGGCGCGCCCGGATGACATCACTGTCCTTAATCCCATTCCTGGGACATTGCAAAGTCAAGTTGTGGGAAGATTCTAAGAAAAATAGCACAAAACTCCCAGGCCAGTGCAGATGGTCTTTTTGACGGGGAAAACTTGAGAAGTACAGCACATTTTGCGGTGTGGCTCCTGGAACATGCAACTATGGCCTGCAGAGCAGTGACACCAGCCACCCCGCAGAGCTCCTGGCGTGGAGAGGGGCTGGAAAGGATTGGGTGCTTTATTGCCGATGTGATGAGATTTGAGACAACCCCATCTCCAGAGCCTCCCTGCGTGCCTCCTGCAACGCTGCAGCAATTTCCCCTTTCCACATTCAAGCGAGGAATCAGGTGGGTGATAAATCATTTGCATCCAATTCTCAATGAATGGAGGGGAGGCAAATTAGTATGCAAATGTGACTGTTGGCAAGCAGGACAGTGTCAGCCCAAACAGAGTCAAATTAGTTGATGATTCTCCAAGAACAAATTTGCATTTTTAGGAGGAAAGAAAAAAAGACTCGCTCACAGACCACACGTCCAGGTTACCCAAGGGGGAAAAGACTATCTTTCTGAAGCGGTGTCTGGAAGAATGTGATTAGAAGGGAACGGAGGGCTGGTTCCTACATTTGGTGGAATTGAGTGGTAAAGAGGTGCAGGGTGGTGTCAGTTCAAACCATGTGTGTACCTGCATGCACATGTGCAAGACACAGAAGAATTGCGTGTTCAAATGCCCCAAGTCCCAGTAGCAATGTATGGCTGTGAGAGCAGGACCATAAGGAAGATGGAGCGCTGAAGAATAGATGCTTTCGAATTATGGTGTTGGACTCTTGAGAGTCCCCTGGACTGCAAGAAGATCCAATTGGGCAATTCTACAGGAAGTCAAGCCTGATTGCTCCCTGGAAGGACAAATCCTGAAGCTGAAGCTCCAATACTTTGGCCACCTCATGAGAAGAGAGGACCCTTTAGAAAAGACCCGCATGCTGGGAAAGATGGAAGGCAAAAGGAGAAGGGGGCGGCAGAGGATGAGATGGTTAGATAGTGTCACCGAAGCAATGAACATAAAATTGGGCGAACTCCGGAGGCTGGTGGAGGACAGGGAGGCCCGGCGTGCTGTGGTCCAGGGGGTCGCGAAGAGTCGGACACGACTTAGCGACTGAACAACAACAATGCACAAAAATGTGTGTGCCAGGGCCAGGGCACAGCTAAGGGGGCAGGGGGTTACGTTGCCCTGGGTGCAAATCTGCACCCCTAATGGCAGAACTGAGGCAGAAAAGCAGCCTAAGACCTCCAGGGGGCCTCCTGAGGTGCACAGAGGCTGTGTGTGGCTTCCCAATACCTCAGAAGGCCCTCTGGGGGTCTCTGAAAGGCACTTCCAGGGGGGTGTCTGGGGATGCCAAAAATGTGCATGCCCCCAGGGGTTGGAGGTCCCAGCTCTGTTTCTGCAAGGGGCAACTGAGGAAGAGCCCCATCCCAAAGGCTCCGTCACTGGTTGTCTGCTTGCACTGCCGGCTCCGGGTTGCGTAAATGTGCTGCAAATGTGCACATTTATGGCATCAGGAGGGTAACGGCCACCCGCATGGGGGCCGCACTAGTCGGTGCTGCACCCCAGTGTGAGGGGCATGGCCGGTGCTCCAGTAGCGCCACTGAGCAATAAGGCCTGCCAGGGCAGGGGGAAGTGGGGAGAGGGCAGAATGGGGCAGAATGGGGGGGCAGAGGAAGGGGATGGTTGGGTCCACAAGGGATGTGAGGATGGCAGCAGCCTCTGCTGCTGGATCCTAACCCTCGGGGTGAGCTGGGTGGCTTAACAGGGGTTTCCTTGACTCTGTGCCTGCTCAACAGGAGAACCACGGAGACCCATTGGCACGGCAGTGGTGTTACTCGGGGTAAGGGAAGAAATGCTTTCTTACCCCGAGGAGACCCCAGCAGTGCCCTCTTGCTGCAGCAGTCACACTTTTGGCACAGCTGCTCCTCCAGTCACCGCGGGGGATAGGACTGGGCTGGAAGTTGCCTTATCCTGTGATAGACCTGGACCTATCTGGAGGGGTTGATTCTGGGACCGTCTGCATGCAAAGATGAGCTCAACAATTGAGAGAGAGAGTTCGGAGTAGCCTGCTCCAATACACTATTTTGCTCTGTGGTTGTGCAAGTGAACGTTCAGTGCAAAGTATCATCTATAGCCCAGGAAAAGAGCTTAAGGGCGCAATCCTAAACTGAGTTAGGCCGGCCTAAGCTAAGCCGGCAAAGTTTGGTCAGCACAAGGGACACTGTAAAGTATGTTTGGACCACTCTTGGAGTCAGAGGCCAGCACACAGACGTGAGCCATCCTCCCTGACTCCGAGAGTGGTCCAAACACACTTTACGGTGGCCCTTGTGCTGGCCAAACGTTGCTGGCTTAGCTTATGCCAGCCTAACTCCAGTTTAGGATTGTGCTTTTACCGTTATTGAGGGTGCAATCCTAACCTAGAGTTAGGCCAGCACACTTTGGCTGGCACAAGGCCTACTGTAAGGTGTGTTTGGACCACTCTCGGAGTCAGGGAGGATGGCGCACGTCTGTGTGCTGGCCTCTCTGACTCTGACAGTGGTCCAAACATACTTTACGGTGTCCCTTGTGCTGGCCCAACTTTGCTGGCCTAACTCCAGGCTAGGATTGCGCTGTACCAAACATATATGCTTGCTCAGAGACAATAATCATACTGGCATCCATCACAAGTAGTGCCTTGCATTTTTAAAATAATCTGTATTCCATGGAGGTTTCTGATGCTGCCCTGTACACAGCCGATGCTCTCCACATTTCTGCTCTGGCGCTTGGCCTCAGCTCCCAGGTGCAAAGCAACCATGACAGCCCCCTTTTCAAGACAATCTGTCCAGGGAGGGGCATCGTGAAACAGGTAGGCATGCGCGCCAACACGCTTGCTTGCTTTGAAACACCAATAACCCTCCTTTCAGCAAGGGGGCTGGCAACAAAATACTAAAACAATGGAATCCAATGAACACAATGGAAGCGCAACAACCCAAACAACCATCCAGGAAAAAGAAAAAAACCAACAACAAGCAGGCAGTCAAAAACAAGCCACACACCTTCTCAGCTGTCTTCAAAAGCAGAACCGAAAGTATGCATTATTTGAAGCACTGCTTAACCCTTTCCTTATTTGCTGTGCCTGCGCCCCTCCCAAACAGCGCTTCCTATAAATCCAGGGAGCCATCCTAACCAACATTCCAGCACAGACGTAGCTGTGCCAATAGGGCATGTGCTGGTGTGTCCCCCCCCAAGTCCCTCAATCGGGTAGTTGGGGCAGGTGAAGACGGGGTCACACCACTACGTCCCTCAAGCCTTGAGGCTGCTCCTTAAGGCTGCCTCATTACAAGAACTGGACTGATATGAGTTTTTGCAAATAAAAAAAGGTGGCCTGGAAAAAAAATAGGTTTATTCGTTCATTGACGAGTAATATTTAATCCTCATGAGGCTTGGCGGGGCCTGATAAGGGTGTCCTTTTAAGAAGTGGGTCCTGGTGCTAAAAGGTTTGGGACCCACTGCTTCAGTGGGTCTTGGGAGGAAGCTCTTTTCCAGAACACACGCACACACCACACTGCTCTGATCTAAGAACATAAGAACGTACGAAGAGCCCTGCTGGATCAGGCCAAAGGCCCATCTAGTCCAGCTTCCTGTATCTCACAGCGGCCCACCAGGTGCTCCAGGGAGGCATGAGACAACAAGATGCTTGGATCCTGTTGCCACTCCCTTGCACCCGGTACCAGTAGCCCACCACCTTTGTAAGGAGGTTGCACAATCCATCACTGCCTATAGCCCACGATGGACTTTTCCTCCAGAAATCCGTCCAATCCCCTTTTAAAGGCATCAAGACCAGATGCCATCACCACCTCCTGTGGCAAAGAGTTCCATGTGTGATGAGACAGCATGTATGTACTGTATAGCATGTACTGTATGTACATAAGAACATAAGGCCCATCTAGTCCAGCTTCCTGTATCTCACAGCAGCCCACCAGGTGCCCCAGGGAGGCATGAGACAACAAGATGCTTGGATCCTGCTGCCACTCCCTTGCACCCGGTACTCTGAAGTAGCCTACTACTAATGTTGCACAATCCATCATTGCCTATAGCCCATGATGGACCTTTCCTCCAGAAATCCATCCAATCCCCTCTTAAAGGCATCCAGACCATTTCTCAAACAGCCTTTTTGCGGACAAGCTGCTCTTCTGACATCAAGTTTGCCCAAATAGGCCGAGGAGACGCCCTGGTTCAACGAATGAAGCCGCCAACGGCGCACATTCAAAACAGTGGGGGTGGTGTCGTGGGACGGCTGGGGGGGCCACGGTTTGCAATGGCCGCCCGCTATTTGTGGCGTGTGCTGCGTCCTGCAGTGGAGTAATAGCCAGAGGCCTCCTCAAGGTAAGGGAATATTTGTTCCCTTATCTCGGAGCTGCATTGGCCTGACGCTGGTTCTGGGAAGTCGGTTAGGATTGTGCCCACAGTATGTTGGGCTTCCATGTAATATACTGGAAATGATGTGCTGAGTGTATTTCTCAAGTTAACAGGCAGGGCAGTGTCTTCTCCTCCTTTCCTTCTCACAACAATCCTGTGAGGTTGGTGAGGCTGAGAGATACCGCAGGGGCAGTCAAGTTCCTGGGGTGCCACCTAGAGGCAGATAGGCAGCTAGCTAAATTAAACGGGGACCAAACAGAAGTCCTGAACATCCATAATGCAGGTGCTAGACGAGCAGTCTGTTTTGAAGGGATGCTTCCCCTCTGCAGAAACAGGTGCACAGCTTGAGAGTCCTCCTGGATCCCCACCTGTTCAACACCTGCAGCAGCTGCGGCCTGAAGGGCTTTTGACCAGCTTTGGCTCATGTGCCAGCTGTGGTTGTATCAAAGTCAGTCAAACCTGAACTTAGTTAGACCTGGAGTGCCATCGATTTATGGGGCCGGGCCATAAATCATTTGATTACGTCACAATCATGGCACTTCCTGCTTCATGATGGCACTGCCAGCCACTACATCACTTCAGTTGGGTCCCAGCATGAGCGCAATTCTAAAAAATGGGTCCTGCTTCAAAATGGTCCAGCACATCCCCTACAATTATCAGATGAGGACCTGCTGCGGGTTCCACCACTAACAGAAGATTGAAGGTGGTGGTAAGAAGGAGGACCTTGTTGGTGTTGACACCACAATTATGGAGCTCCCTCTCTTAAGATTGAAGAACTGCCCCCTCTTTAGAGATAGTCCAGTGGGGATTAAACACCTTTTTGTTTGTAATGGCATGTTGAGCACAGGTGGGTGTGGGAGGTGGACCGAGGGTGCAATCCCAATCTGGACTTCGGTCAGCACAGTTAAGCCAGCAAGATTTGGCCGGCACAAGGGACACTGTGAGGAATATTTGGATCACTCTCGGAGGCAGAGAGGCCAGCACACAGACGTGCACCATCCTCCCTGTCTCCGAGAGTGGTCCAAACGTACTTTACGGCGTCCCTTGTGCTGGCCAAACTTAGCTGGCCTAAGCTGGCCTAACTGGCCTTAGCTGGTCCTACCTCCAGGTTAGGATTGCGCCCTACATCTCTTATCTTCCATACACTGCTTATTTGTTTCTCATTTTATTGATTACTTTCTGTGCTGTTTTATTGCTGCAATTAGGCTGCCATTACTGGTATTAAGCTATTTTATACTCCTGCTTATGAAAAAGGGAATGTTTCGCTGCTATGGATGCCTGAGTAAGCTCTGTGTGTGTGTATGTATTTTAACAAAACTTTTTTAAAATGAATTTTATTATTGCATTTATATTTTTGGATATTTTTTTGATGTATCTGTACTGTTTATTTGAATTCGTCGGCCCCTTGAGCTGTTTCTGGAAAGAATCTTTAATGACTAAATGTGGGGGAACACCTCCCCCCTCCCTGATCTGGGTAACGTACAGTCAGTTTTGATTGAAACCATGCTCCTTAGAAATGCTCTAGCAAAGATGTAATAGTGCTCCTTGGATGAGCTATGTAACAACGTTCCCTAAATCAAGGACCCATGGATAGAGTGATGTTATTTTCTGTCTCTCACAATACGAGAACCGGCGGACATAAAATTGAGTGTTGGGAGAGTTAGAATGGATAAAATACTTTTTTTACCCGGCAGGTAATTATTCTGTGGAACTCCTTGCCACAGGAGGTGGTGATGGCATCTGGCCTAGGTGCCTTTATACAGGGATTGGACATGTTTCTGGAGAAAAAGTCAATTGTGGGCTATAGGCCATGATTGGTGGTGCAATCTCCTTCTGTTAGAAGTAGGCTACTTTTGGATGCCAGATACAAGGAAGTGGCATCAAAATGCAGGCATCTTGTTGTCTCGTGTGCTCCCCGAGGCACTTGGTGGGTCACTTTATGATGCAGGAAGCTGGACTTGGTGGGCCTTTGGCTTATTCCAGCAGGGCTCTTCTTATGTTCTTATCCTATTTTTCTTGTCTCTAAGAGAGTAAACTGGTTTTCTATTCAGTTCTACGTCTCAATTCATTGCCCGGCTGTACCTCAAGCCTGAATCCTTGGAGACAGAGGGTTATTTTCTCCTAGTAAGCATCACACCTATTGGTTACCTGAGTAGCTTATAGCTAATCTAAATACTAGGAAATCTTCTCTGAAAGAAACACAGGCTGTGACTACTGGGCTTGAGAGACCAAAGGAAAACTAAAATCCCGCTTGGTGAAGATAACCAAGGCATGCACTGACCTTAGCAGGAAAAGGAGAAAGGCAATAAAGCCAACTTAAATGTCCACTACCAAGACGGGAAGGACTAGGAGTAACTGGGAAACAAATGAGGGGGCGGAACAGCACTTGTTGAAACTTCGGCCTTGGAGCTACGTAAGATGTTAATTCAGATCATTATACGCAAGTTCCTGTAACTCTGGCACAAATTCTGGGGCAGGGAAATCTCTTAACCTGTAGATGCGAAGGGCAACCTCAGGCTGAAATGTTGCTCAAGGCAGCAGCGGGGCTCTCTTCTCACCGCAGGAACACAGACAGAGGGGAGGGGAGGAGGGACAATGTAAGAGGAGAGAGCAGAATCTTTTAGGAAGGGAGAAACCTTCATGTGACAATCAGCTTGGATCTCTAAAACTGTGGTTCTCATGTGTTTTAGACTGGGACCCACTTTTTAGAATGGCACTTGTGTTAGGACCCACAACACAACACAACACAACACAACATGGGGGACTTTGTTTGCGGATGAAACAAAACTTTTCCAGGAGGTGAAAACCAGACGGGATTGTGAAGAGCTCCAGAAGGATCTCTCCAAGTTGAGGGAATGGGCAGCAAAATAGCAAAATGGTTTCAATGTAGACAAATGTAAAGTGTTGCACATTGGGGCAAAAAAAATCAAAACTTCACCTAGAGGCTAATGGGTTCTGAGTTGTCTGACAGCTCAGGAGAGCGATCTTGGGGTGCTGGTGGACAACTCGATGAAGGTGTTGACCCAGTGTGCGGCAGCGGTGAAGAAGGCCAATTCCATGCTTGGGGTAATTAAAAAAAGGGGTTGAGAATAAAACAGCCAACATTATTATGCCATTGTACAAATTGATGGTAAGGCCACATCTGGATACTGCATACAGTTGTGGTCGCCGCACCTCAAAAAGGACATAGTGGAGCTGGAAAAGGTGCAGAAGAGAGCGACAAAAATGATTACGGGGCTGGGGCACCTCCCTTATGAAGAAAGACTGCAACATTTGGGGCTAGAAAAAAGGCGGCTGAGGGGGAACATGATTAAGACATACAAACTTATGCATGGGAGGGATAGAATCGATAGAAGGATGTTCTTTTCCCTCTCTCAAAACACCAGAACCAGGGGACATCCGCTTAAACTGAGGGTTGGGAGAGTTAAAACAGATAAAAGGAAATACTTTTTTACCCAGCAGGCAGTTAATCTGTGGAACTCTTTGCCACAGGAGGTGGTGATGGCATTTGGCCTAGATATCTTTAAAAGGGGATTGGACAGATATCTGGAAGAAAAGTCCATCGTGGGCTATAGGCCATGATGTGTTGTGCATGTGTGCATGATGTGATGTGTTTCCTTACGTCAGTAGTAGGCTACTTCAGAGTACTGGGTGCAAGGGAGTGGCAACAGGATCCAAGCATCTTGTTGTCTCATGCCTCCCTGGGGCACCTGGTGGGCCGCTGTGAGATACAGGAAGTTGGACTAGATGGGCCTTTGGCCTGATCCAGCAGGGCTCTTCTTATGTTCTTATGACTTTGATGTATAGCCCACTAACTTAATTTATAATCACCTCCTCCCAATCCATATATAGTACTTTTCCCACTAATTGTCCCAATGATTACTACTTTGCGTTTCCCCGAAGTTCCAGTGCCTTTCTTTTTCTCCGGCTAGGCTTCCTTCTTCCCTGAGCAATCCCAGTCAATCAGGGATCACAAAGGAAACACGATTGTGTCATACTGCCTCATAGCCAATCAGGCTGGGTTACGCTGGTGGCATCCCTGAAGGCAAGCAAACCGAACGCTTCGCCTTCTGTTCAAACTGGTGTGGGGAGGGAATGTTCCTGTTGCTAAGGCAACGGCAAGGTACACTCATCAGGTTTTTCACAAAGGGGGCAAAGGAGGATGTGATCTCTCCCCCCCCCCCCCGGAACATTTTCACACCACTTTGAGCCTCTGCTGAAAAATCGCCAACACGGAGAGGAGGAGGTAAGACAATGTTCACAAAGATTATTCTGCCTTCCTTTCAGCTGTGCTGAAAAGCTGCTCCTAAACCAGGCCTTTCCCCCCAACAAAGCTTCCATAGAATTGGTTTCATGAAGAGGCTGGGCAAGGCTCAAATCGTCGATGGTCAGGCTAAACCGCGGGGAAGCACCGTTTCAGTGCAAATTGACTCATGCCAGCTAATCTATACCGAGCACTCGGCATAACATTTCCGCTCCAACATGAGGTTCAGCTCAGGAAGCACTGCCTGGGTGGAAAATTCTTCCTGCCCTGGATGGGAGCAATAAACCAAATTATTTTACTGCAGACAGTAATTAGAAAGGAGGGCTGCTAGTAAAGAAGAAATCCCTTCCCTCAGCGCTCCACTTGCGGTAGTAACCCTCTGCCTGGGTTTTTATCGGGCTCGGTGGAGTCGCCATTTCCTGTCCCTCTTCAGCAGGCCCTTGCTCGTTTCCCGGTGGCAGCCTATCAGAGGCCGGAGCACATATTGAGCGGATATTTACAGCAGCGGAGCTACCCTCATAATTCAAGGCCGGTGGGAAGCTCTTGGCCGTCTGTCTTCGAGAGCTGCAGCGGCTGAGCAAAGCCTGCTGGGAAACAAAAGGAACGCTGAGGCGGCGAGAGAGTTTGCGGCAGAAAACAGAACACGGGGGGTCAACTCAGTGGTGTCATCTAAATGATTTAATAACAGGTACTCACTTTTGATTGGCACATGTCGGGACCCGCCCACCAGAAGTGACATCATAAGCCGGAAGTGATGTCGTGGCAGGAAGGGACATGAAAAAAGCCCTTTTTGAGGCCTCAGACAATTTTAAACTGACCCAACAGTTGAAACAGTATTCCACAGCACCCCCAGAACATGTTAAAGAGGCCTGGCATCATGTTAAAGTGACCCAACAGTTCCAAAACCCCAGAGCAGCTCATTTTTCAGTGGCAAGGCAAGGCAAGGCTCCGCTCGCTGCCTGCCTGGCTCTGAGAATGGGCAGGCAACTCAAACGTGCAGGAAATTCAAACGTTGCAGGGGGCAGAGTCGACGAGTGGGCGGGCGAATGGGCGGGGCCAGCCGTAATCCTAGAAACCGGTACTCACATACCCCCGCGTACCCCCTGCATGACATCACTGGGTCAACTGTTTCCCCCTGAGGAACCTCCCCTCATTTATTGCTCAGCTTCCTGGATTTACCTAAAGTCCACCTTTCTGTAGACCTGCAGTGGCTTGCGTGACCGCAGCAGTGCTTGCTGTCTTGTGATCGCTGGTTTTTTGAACATGCGTAGAAGGCTGCTTCATGCTAGCCCACCACTGTACTGCAGGTTCTCATGGGAAGGTCTCCAATGAAGGCTCCTCCCAGCAGTCAAGCTCCAGGGCCTCACCTCTTGCACTAGCAAGGCTGCACTGCCAGCCTGCCCGAGCACTGTCCACTGATCCAAAAGGCCAAGTGATCTCCAGATGCGGGGGAGTGGCAACAAGATGCAGGCAGCCCATTATCTTGAGTGCTCCCTGAGGCATGTGGTGGGCCAATGTGAGATACTGGAAGATGGCGAGATGGGCCTTTGGCCTGATGTAGGTAGGCTCTTCTTATGGTCTTAAGTTCAGCAAATTGGAAGATGGTTGAGTGTACAAGGTACTAAAATACGAGCAGTGTAGATTGTATATAAGGAAGTGCCAGATGCAGGGGAGCTGCAACGAAATGTAGGTATCTAATTGTCTTGTGTGTTCCCTGAGGCACCTGGTAGGCCACTGTGAGATACAGGAAGCTGGACTAGATGGGCCTTTGGCCTGATCCAGTGGGGTAGTTCTTATGTTCCTATGAGTCCATGTCTGAAGAGGAGTATCTGGTTCTGGTGGCTGTCAAAGAGAAATGATGTGGAGAATCTTGACTAGCAACCAGTGTGTTTACCTCAGGATTTACCTCAGAATGCCAGGTGCAACAGGGTGGCCACAGAATGCAGGCAGCCTGTTGTCTTGTGTGCTCCCTGAGGCATCTGGTGGGCCACTGTGAGACACAGGAAGCTGGACTACATGGGCCTTGGTCTGATCCAGTGGGGCTATTCCTATGCATAAGTGTCTGAAGAGGAGCATCTGGTTCTGAGAGTTGTCAAAGAGAAATGCTGGGGAGAATCTTGACTAGCCACCAATGTGTTTACCTCAGGATTTACCTCAGAATGCCAGGTACAAGGGAGTGGCCACAGAATGCAGGCAGCCTGTTGTCTTGTGTGCTCCCTGAGGCATCTGGTGGGCCACTGTGAGATACAGGAAGCGGAACTAGATGGGCTTTTGGCCTGATCCAGCGGGGCTATTCTTATGTTCTTAAGAATATTCTTAAGAATATTCTGTTCTTATGTTCACCATCCACTAGGTCCTATAAAGTTCTCACTTTGGAGCTTCCTTCTTAGTGCATGCGGTTGCTCTCTAGGGTGAGGACTGCTGAAGGTCCTGCTCCCTTTTCCTGATTTGATGCACTGTTTCATGCACCGGAACCGGACCTTAGCCCACGTTGGACCACACGCCTGCTTCTTGTCCACCAGGACACAAAAGGCAGTGCCTGGCACCTGAATCTGCTGAGGCTGGACACAACGTTCTCTTCTCCCCTCTTCCAAGGAATATCTACTGGCACAAAACATGTGAGACAGCCTCACAACAGGGTTAGTTTCCGCACCTCCTCCAGGTGGCGGCTGGATGCAGCCATCACAGTAACATGACACCGTATCACATGTTTGGTATCTGCAGACATTACAGGGCAAGGAGGAAGACAAAATACACAGCTGTTGGCTTTAGCAGCAGGTCTGCGTCTGGTGCGATGTCTACTTCTGGCCTACGATGCTTTGAAAGTGAGATGCCAGGGACTGAACGTGCGGCCAGCTGCCGACAAACCACGACTCTTCCACCAAGCAAGTCTTTCCCCCATTAGAGTAACTTAATATGCACTGATGCTGAAACAAAGGAGCACGCCAAGGGTTTTGGCCAGCAGTGTTATCCGGCAACGAGCTGCCGGAATGCTAGGCGGGACTTACCGCCTGATTGGCTGCCCGTTCGTGATGCGTCGCCACCTGCCCGCCCGCCATGCGGGCACCCCTGGCTTCGGAGGGGGTGCCTGCTTGCCTGGGGGGCGTGCTGGGTGCCTAGGCAAGCCGCGGAGGGGCGCACCAACCGGAGGGAGCCCCCGCGGCTGGCAGGCAGGCAGCGACGCGTCAGGGACTGCCTGTCAATCAAGCGGTAAGTCCCGCCTCGTGTTCCGGCAGCTCGTTACAGGATGACACTACTGGTTTTGGCTCATCCAAGGTTGACATCGAATGGCTTTCTTCTTGCAAGCAAACCTTGTGCATCTCACACTGAGGGCGCAATCCTAACCTGGAGTTACGCCAGAGGAGTTGGGCCAGCAAAGTTAGCCTAGCACAAGGGACACCGTAACTTATGTTTGGACCACTCTCAGAGTCAGAGAGGCCAGCCCACAGATGTGCGCCACCCTCCCTGACTCCAAGAGTGGTTCAAATACGCTTTATGGTGTTCCTTGTGCCAGCCAAACTGTGCTGGCCTAACTGTGCTGGCCTATCTCTAGGTTAGGCTTGCGCTCTGAATGTTACTCTGAAAGCACTTCAGTTGAAAAGACAGTATGGCAGAGTTAACTAAAACAGCAAGCTTGTCGCAATGGGTATTGGAGGCCATGGGGTTCAGGGAGTGATCTTTGTTATGGGACTGGTGGCGCAATCCTAATCTTGTGCAGTGCCTAATCTTATTTGCGTATCCCCCATGTCAGGCTCGGAAGTGCAGATTCGAGGAGCCCCATTGCCTAGGCTGGGCTTTACTCAGGGTAAGGGGACAAATGTAAGGAGGGCTCCAGCACCTTCCCTGACCCCACGGGGTACAACGGCAGCCATTTCAGCATAATGTACTGCATAGCACCAAAAAGACTGTAATTGGTCAGCCTGATAGTTACATTGCAACAGAAGAAAATTTTGTTGGCTTGTGTTGGGCAATTAGCCCATTTCCCCCCTTTGTTGTTGTTCAGTTACTAAGCCGTGTCCGACTCTTCGCGACCCCCTGGACCGCAGCACGCCAGGCCTCCCTGTCCTCCACTAGCTTCCGGAATTCACCCAATTTTGTGTTCATCACTTCGGTGACACTGTCTAACCATCCCAACCTCTGCCGCCCCCTTCGCCTTTTGTCACCATCTGCGGTGGTGCCCAGGAAAATAAACTCTGACACTGCTTCCATTTCTTCCCCTTCTATTTGCCAGGAAGTGATGGGAGTGGTTGATTTCCCCCCTTACTATTCCCAAATACAATGTTTTATAACTTTTTTCTCCCCCTAACTATTTCCCAAGAATGGAATTAGAGAGTTAATTTGCCCATAATTCCTTGAGCCTTCTTTCTCAATTAAATGGTCATATTGCTTTCTCTGAGAAAGATAATTGACAACGGCTCTGAGATTTTTAAGTTCATTTGGCACTCCGGGATATATTTTGTCAGGTGCTGCTCACTTAAATTAATTTATATGAGTCAGATCTGCTTTGATCTCATCCTTTCCTATGCTGATCTGCATTTATTCCTCATCTTTATTTATTTTTCTCAATGTATTGCTAATCATCTGTTCTTAAAATATTTTTCTTAAAGCCCATGGCAAAGCAAGCACTGAGCAACTGAATTTATCTGTTTAAATCACCTTTTCCACCCAGCAGGTGAGTGTTCAACATTCTCATTCTCTCCATCAACATTATGCAGTTGTATTAAGAGGTGAGATGAACTTTAACTTAGTGTTTCATCCCTTTAAGTGGGTACCGCTTATTGCAATATTGTTGACTCCCAAATCTTTTACTGATGGCTTGTATGAAACTTCTTCCTCCGCCAATTAAATTCAGAAGCCCTCCCATCTTTCACCCACATGGGATTCTCAAAGTCTGATCCTGAGACTCTGTTGTTGGCGGTGTGCTCGTACCACTGACTCTGTCTCAAACATGCCATAAAGGAAGGTCGCAGCACTGTGGGAGGGGGGAGCACTGGCGATAGAGCCGGGCAGCTCAACATCAGTAGTGTCATCCGGCAACGAGCTGCCGGAACGCTAGGCGGGACTTACCGCTTGATTGACAGGCTGTCCGTGATGCGTCGCCGCCTGCCCGCCCACTACGCGGGCTCCCTCTGGTTGGCGCGCCCCTCCGCTGCTTGCCTAGGCACCCGGCGCGCCCCCCAGGCAAGCGGGCACCCCCTCCGAAGCCAGGGGTGCCCGCGCGGTGGGCGGGCAGGCGGTGACACGTCACGGACAGGCAGCCAATCAGGCGGTAAGTCCCGCCTAGCATTCCGGCAGCTCGTTGCCGGATAACACCGCTGCTCTACATATGTCTCCTTGACTCTGCGCCTGCCCAAACTTGGGTCTAGAGCCGAGGGAGAAACTAGTATTCTCCCTACTAGTTCCAGCTAACCATGTTCTCTGCTTTGAGGTGGAGGAAGGTTGGCCCCCTGCCGACTTGAACATATTAGTTCAGCACTGAGAAGAAGGCAGGTCCCTTTTTCCGCCCCAAGCACCACACTTGATAGATTTCTAATTAATATGGAGGAGCACAAAAATCACTGCACGATGAGTAGATTGCAGAGCCGGCTCTTTCATTAGGCCTGTGGGGTTTTTTCCCCCCTCTCCCTGCCAATGGCAGTAATTACAACTCGGGTGCCATTTCCATATTTCCTTGAGCATTTCAAGGAGGATGCTAATTTCAAGCTCTACTTCCATTTTCAATGCGTTGCAGGTGTTTGGTGACAATCAAGATTGTGCCCAGAATCAGGGTTTGTTTCATTCGGAAGTTTTCTCAGCTTTATGAACCAAGAAAACGGTGGTGATCTAAGGGAGAAGGTACATTTGTCAGAATCACCTAGGTTACGGCTTGCCCATCCCATACTTTGTACAAGGACAGAAATCTAGTAATGTGAATTTATAACCAATCCTACAAAATTTTAAAAAATAATATAAAGAGCATAAGAAACCAACAAATCTTTAAGTCCAAGTTTGCATTCTAGGAGTGTCATTTGATTACATCACAGTGTTTGGACCAGTCTCATGAGTCAGGGAGCATGGTGCATGTCTGACTCCGAGAGTGGCTCACTTATGCTTTATGGTGGCCTCCCAGATACTTTTCTAGGGTGTGAATTAAGCAGAATCATATAGCAGAAGATCCCTTTTCTGAATGCTCTCCACCAATCCCACTAATCTGCTGCTAAAAATAAGGCAGGAGCAGAGGCATTAGGAAAAAAAAAACACTGCTTACAATTTAAAGCACATGCACTTGTGTTTAGTAGTGCGGGTCCTAAACCTTGGAACAGGGAATCTTAGGGCTTTTCCCTTTGCACACATGGGTTCGCCCTCGTAGCATAGTAGACTCCATGTGGCTTGCAGAGCTCATAGAGGGACACACCTCCACAGGTTATTGAGGGCAAGAGTAAAGGTCTGAGACACTGCCCTCTAGTGTCCTATGACAGCATTGTATCTATTTTTCAACACCCCTTTTTAATGCCACATGCAGAAGCCCCCCAATTTAATCTATATCCAGTTTTTCAAAATGTAAAACAAAAAATCCACAGATCTGTTTGATGATGTGGAGGGACTGCTACAGCCTGAATCCATAATTAAGGTAAACTACATTTCTTGGGAGGAAAGCTATGGCGAGCCTAGACAACTTATTAAAAAACCGAGACATCACCCTGCCAACAAAGGTTCGCATAGTCAAAGGTATGGTTTTCCCAGTAGCAATGTATGGATGTGAGAGCTGGACCATACGAAAGGCAGAGTGCCGAAGAATAGATGCTTTGGAATTATGGTGTTGGAGAAGACTCTTGAGAGTCCCCTGGACTGCAAGGAGATCCAATCGGTCAATCCTCCAGGAAGTCAAGCCTGATTGTTCTCTGGAAGGACAAATGCTGAAGCTGAAGCTCAAAGACTTTGGCCACCTCATGAGAACTCTTGAGAAAAGACCCTCATGCTGGGAAAGATGGAAGGCAAAAGGAGAAGGGGGCGGCAGAGGATGAGATGGTGAGATAGTGTCACCAAAGTGATGAACATGAAATTGGGCGAACTCCGGAAGCTAGTGGAGGACAGGGAGGCCTGACGTGCTGTGGTCCAGGGGGTCGCGAAAATTCGGACATGACTTAGCGACTGAACAACAACATTTCTTTGCTCTTTTAGTGGCTTCTGACAGACAGACAAACACAGCCCTTTATTTTTGTTACTTAGGGGATAATTGCCAATGAATAAGGGGTGGGATTGTTTAGAGCTCCCCTCCGTACTGATATGTCCTCTAAGATAAATGGTCTAGTCGTGACCGACTGTAGGGGGCGGTGCTCATCTCCGTTTCAAAGCCTGTAGAGCCGGCGTTTTTGTCCAATCATGTGGCCAGCATGACTCTACGCTGTAGCGCACGGAACGCCATTACCTTCCCACCGAAGTGGTCCCTATTTATCTACTTGCATTTTTTAGGTGCTTTTGAACTGCTAGGTTGGCAGGAGCTGGGACAAGCAACAGGAGCTCACTCCGTCATGCAGCCTCGAACTCCCAACCTTCCGGTTGAAAGCCCAGCAACAGCGGATTAACTCGCTGTGCCACCACGTCCCACTGATATGTCCTCTAGTTGCACATGAAAAGCATGCAATTGGCTCCCTATTGTCTTTGTAACAAGGAGCTCCACATGTCCCTTTGATTAGCCACATAATTTGATCCACTAGACTAGGGGTCAGTGTTCTGTACAGTGTACACTCCATTGTAAGCACTGAAACATTCTCCCCGTAACTGCAGTTTCTCTCGGTAGACATCACAGATATGAATGGGTTAAAATCTTCTAAGGATCTGAGTAACAATCCAGTCTTCTGTTTTGCTAGGAGCACAAAGGCAGTCAAAGCAAAATTCTGCATAATTGTGGCTGACCTAGGTAAGTGTGTCTCATAATCTCCTTTTGTTTTGAGTTTAAGATTGCAGGTATCTTTAATCAAGTTGATTTGATCTCTTAAGCCAGGCTTTTCAAAGACTCCATTTAGGGCCTGCCGTGTTTGCCTGCATGACAAGTACAAACTGTGTGCTGCTAAGGCTTTTTACAATAACATTCCCAGACTTTGCATTAAATCTCTTCCATTGCGAAACCTGCTTATCTCCTTGTCTTGACTCAGCCTCATCTAGCGTGTCTATTACTCCCTGTTCTTCTAAATCACACTTTATATGATATTTGCGTTCCTACTCAAAGGATTGCAAACCCGGCCTTAGGAATTGGTACTGAATAATGCCTCACTCATTTAGAGCACAATCCTGACTTGGAGTTAGGCTGGCACAGTTAGGCCAGCAAAGTTTGGCCGGCAGAAAGGCCACTGTGAAGCCCATCTGGATCACTCTTGGAGTCAGGGAGGATGGCGCTTGTCTGTGTGCTGGCCTCTCTGACTCAGAGTGTGGTCTGACTCCAAACATACTTGACGGTGTCCCTTGTGCTGGCCAAACTTTGCTGGCCTAACTGTGCCGGCCTAACTCAATTTAGGATTGCACTCTTAGGGCACAATCCTATGCAAGTCTACTCAGAAGTAAGTCCTATTGTGTTCAGTGAGGCTTACTCCCAGGAAAGTGGGTACAGGATTGCAGCCTTGCTTTCTGTAATTGGCCCATGTCCTGTTGGAAAAAGAAGTCTGTGAGTGTGAAATAACATATAGTGAAAAACGCTTTTTCCAGCAAAGACAAGCTAACCTAGTCTTTTAGACTTTCCTTGTCATAAAGGATATTCTATATACACATCATTTTCATGTCATATTTTCAGTATATCTCAATGGCTTTCTGTACATCTTACTCTGGTGCATAAATTCCTGCTGCACAATCTTGCTCTAATTTTGGTTCCTGTTACCTCCTTACCACCAGGATGACCCCAAACCATAAATGTTGTTTTATACTAATGGCTTCCAATTCTGCAATAAACCTCTACATTGATTTTGCAAACCTCTCTACTCATGGTTTCTACAATGTGCTCCACTTTCTCGATGTGTTCTAAAAGTGTACTTAACCAGGCCTAGTTCAATATACTGGTATATTAATGAAGACAAGTGAGGTACCAACCCCATATTTTGGATTAATTCTGCTGTTGCCTCTGTTTGCTAATCCATGGCCTGCAGAAGAGAGCCTGCAACAAACATGGTGGTACAAGCAACTGAGATATTGCTTCTCTGCCATGGAAAGCTACATCAGCAGGATAATTTAGGATTGGTAGAGCTGCCATTGGTAGCTGTCCTTGGAATTGGGTGGTGCTCACCAATACATGGTTTGCAATGTGATGCTCAAGGAGCACACTTTTCTGCCATCTTTGCCTTATATGCTGTGCTAAGCATGCTTGAAATGAGTTTGAGCATGTGAATAACCACAGCCAGGGGCAAACGAGTGGCTGGAGGGTGGAGCCAGGTGCAGAATGACATGGGAGGTGGCGCCAGTGACCTACTGCTTCCCATGAGCCATTCAGCAGATTCAGTAACTTACATATACACAGATACAAATCTGCATCTGGGTTAATACAGCTCATTAATTCTAACAGTTATTCTCAAACATTTTAGCACCAGGACCAGTGATGGTATCTGGTAATGAAGATCTGGAACGCTGGGCGGGACTTACGTGTGATTGGCTGCCCTGGCCCCGGAGGGGGCACCTGCTCACTAGGGGGACGGGTGGGGGGCGCGCCGGGTGCCTGGGTGAGCAGCGGTGGGGCGCGCCAAATGGGGGCAGCCCGCACAGTGGGCGGGCAGGCGGTGGAACGGAACGGACGGGCTGCCAATCACACGTAAGTCCCGCCCAGCATTCCGGATCTTCATTACCAGATACCATCGCTGACCAGGACCCACTTATTAGAATGACAATCTGTCCAGGACTCCCAGAAGTGACGTCGTGGCTGGAAGTGCTGTAATGGTGACGCCAGAGCCTGCTGCTTTCCTGAGAATGCTTTCCTGAGAATGCTTTTCCTGAGATACATTTCCTGGGCAGAAGATTTAGCCGAGAGGGTTAATGCCTCCGTTTGCCCGAAGATAACACCTGAAGATCTCAAGGTCGTGAGCTCGGGACTGCAGGAAGTCTCTGAGAGCGGCAGACCTTGCAGCTGCGGCTGATTAGAAGCTGAGCTTCAGCTGCCTCGTGGGAGGAGGAGTGTGCTGAAGGTCAGCTGCGTCTCTGGTGTGAGCAGGGAAGCATCAGCCAGCAGAAGACAGACGGGTGGCTAAAGAAAGAAGGCTAAATCCAGAAAGGAAGATCTGAATGTGTGTAGTTCTTGAAAGACAGAACATTTCTGTAAATTGTAAAAACCTTCGGGTTTATGAAAGGTCTGCCTATGTAAACCGCCTTGAGTTGTAATCACTAGAGAAATCTAGTGATCTTAAGAAAGGCGGTATATAAATACATGTATTATTATTATTATTATTGGGTTATTTCTCAGCCATTTTCCAATAGCAAAGTGAATCAGAAATTAAAAAGCCTATTTGCAACCTGACACAAGCAAAACAACCACCCAGCCCTCCCCCTTTCCAGCATCCCATATTTTCCATAGGGCTGCCCTAGGTGCTTTGCAACCCACCAGAAATTGGCTCATGACCCATTGGTGGTCCCAACCCACAGCTTGGGAAACCCCTGTTCTCACACAAAACTCTACATTAGTCACAAACCTGCCTTCTCCTGAGTTAGACCCTTGGACCTAGTTGTTGTTGTTGTTGTTCAGTTGCTAAGTTGTGTCCAACTCTTCATGACCCCCTGGACCACAGCACGCCACTCCCTGTGGTCCAGGCACTCCCTGTGGTCCACAGCACTCCCTGTCCCCCACTAGCTTCCAGAGTTTGCCCAATTTCATGTTTGTTGCTTCGGTGACACTATCTAACCATCTCATCCTCTGCTGCCCCTTTCTCCTTTTGCCTTCCATCTTTCCCAGCATGAGGGTCTTTTCTCAAGAGTCCTCTCTTCTCATCAGGTGGCCAAAGTATTTGAGCTTCAGCTTCAGTATTTGTCCTTCCAGGGAGCAATCAGGCTTGACTTCCTGTAGGATTGACCGATTGGTTCTCCTTGCAGTCCAGGGGACTCTCAAGAGGCTTCTCCAACACCATAATTCAAAAGCATCTATTCTTCGGTGCTCCGCCTTCCTTATGGTCCAGCTCTCACATCCATACATTGCTACTGGGAAAACCATCGCTTTGACTATGCGAACCTTTGTTGGCAGGGTGATGTCTCGGCTTTGTATTAAGTTGTCTAGGTTCGCCATAGCTTTCCTTGGACCTAGTTAGGGAGCTAGTATTGGAGCTAGTTGTGGGAGCCAGTTATTAGATCCTATGTAAGTTTTAGTTGTGTGTGTGGTTGTTCTAAACAACTGTTCCGTTTGTTCTGATGTGTTTTTTAGAAGACATCTCAAATGTCTTCAGCGCCTAGACATCATCTACTCCATTACGATGTACATTATACATTATAAAGAAATTCCCTTCTGGCTGTCAATATGAAGTTCTATTGGACCCTGAGTAAGAGCACATTCCATCCACTGAGCCTTTTGTTATTTTTCGGGAATGTGAGAAAAGGGTTGCTAAGGCCAGGACACAAACGTGTTGACTAAAGACTTTCAAGCAATTACTTTAGCCAGTCTCTTGACACCGACTGAGCCAGCAGGGTAGCTTGCCACACGCACAAACATTAAGATAATGTAAAAGCCCATCTTGAAAAATCAGCACAGAAACACAACAGCAAGGAATCAAATAACCACTGAGCTCTCCTGTCTGAAGGCCCTAAAAATAAAAAGGTTTTCATCAGCCTCTTAAGGCACAATCCTAGCCAACTTTCCAGCCCCAGGGTAGGGGCAATGCAGCTCTTAAGGGGTCAAGTATTTCCTTATCTTGAGGAGGCTGAGGGTTGAGAATAAAACAGCCAATATTATCATGCCATTGTACAAATCGATGGTAAGGCCACACCTGGAATATTGTGTACAGTTCTGGTTGCCGCACCTCAAAAAGGACATAGTGGAGCTGGAAAAAGTGCAGAAGAGAGCGACAAAAATGATTATGGGGCTGGGGCACCTCCCTTATGAAGAAAGACTGCAGCGTTTGGAGCTCTTCAGCCTAGAAAAAAGGTGCCTGAGGGGGGACATGACTGAGACATACAAAATTATGCACAGAAGGGATAGAGTCGATAGCGGGATGTTCTTTTCTCTCTCTCAAAACACCAGAACCAGGGGGCATCCGCTAAAACTGAGGGTTGGGAGAGTTAAAACAGATAAAAGGAAGTACTTTTTAACCTAGCGGGTTAATCTGTGGAACTCTTTGCCGCAGGAGGTGGTGATGGCATCTGATCTGGATGCCTTTAAGAGGGATTGGATGGATTTCTGGAGGAAAGGTCCATTGTGGGCTATAGGCCATGATGGATTGTGCAGCCTCCTTACATTGGTGGTGGGCTACTTCAGAGTACCGGGTGCAAGGGAGTGGCAATAGGATGCAAGCATCTTGTTGTCTCGTGCGCTCCCTGGGGTACCTGGTGGGCTGCTGTGAGATACAGGAAGCTGGACTAGATGGGCCTTTGGCCTGATCCAGCAGGGCTCTTCTTATGGATAGGGTCCTGGGATGTACAGTGTGACTACAAGGATCATCCTGACTTTCCTAAGCAGCTTCTTTGCTTTATTTACCTCATATTTACCTCAGAATTTTACCTCAGAGTGCCAGATACAAGCGAGTGGTGTTTGGACCACTCTCAGAGTCAGGGAGGATGGCGCACGACTGTGTGCTGGCCTCTTTGACTCCGAGAGTGGTCCAAACATACTTTATGATGTCCCTTCTGCCGGCCAATCTTTGCTGGCTTAGTTTGTTGTTGTTGTTGTTGTTGTTGTTGTTGTTGTTGTTCAGTCGCTAAGTCGTGTCCGACTCTTTGCGACCCCCTGGACCACAGCACGCCAGGCCTCCCTGTCCTCCACTAGCTTCCGGAGTTCACCCAACATCATGTTCATTGCTTCGGTGACACTGTCTAACCGTCTCATCCTCTGCCGCCCCCTTCTCCTTCAATCTTTTGGCTTAGTTTATGCTAGCCTAACTCAGTTTAGGATTGCGCCCTCAGTACTGTATCTAACTCTGCCCAACTGGAACACAATTATGTGTCTCCCATGCCTTCTTTTATACTCTTGTTTCCCTTCCATGGTCTTCCTTATCGTGTTCCTTATCTTGCTGCGTTACTGATTTAAAGCGGAAGGCTGCATTTTCAATAACTCTGCAGAGGCTCAAGGCTACAGCAATGAAACCATGAAATTATTGGAAAACTATCTTCTCCCCAATTGTTTTGTATCATCCAGAGGGACGATATATCTGTTTCAATCTTGGTCAGCGGTGGAGCTATGGGGCGGGGTGGCGTGCTAGGTTCTGCAGGCGCGAGGTCTGGGTAAGCGGGCCCTCCCACTTGCCACAGAATCTGGGCAGCAATGGCAATGTGCAGGTGCTCATGAGCAATGGCAATGCGCAGGAGTGGGAGGGGTCACTTACACAGCGCATTGCAATGCCTGCAGTACTTATTGCGCCGCACCTCCGAAGCTATGCCACTGATCACGGTTATAATTTTTCCTCTTAATTTCTATTATTATTTATTGCTATTGTAGGTAAAGGTGCAATCCTAACTAATATTCCAGCCCCAGGGTAAGAGCAATGCAGCTCTGAGGCAAGGGAACAAACATTTCCTGTGACGACTACTCCACTGCAGGATGCAGCACATGCCCCATTTGGAACAGCTAGCTCAGGGCTGGAAGGTTGGTTAGGACTGCACAGTGGTTCTCAAACTTTTTAGCACCAGGACCCACTTTTTAGAATGACAATCTCTCCAGGACCCACTGGAAGTCATGGTACTGCTAACTGGGCAAGAGGCACTTTTTCAAGTGGTGTCCCTCTTATATTTAGCAGGGGGAGAGTAATTGTCCCTCTTCATCCCAGCGCAGTGTCTTTTCTAGTGGTTGTTGCTGGTTGTTGCAGCATTTTTTAGATTGTGAGCCCTTTGGGGACAGGGAGCCATTTAACTTTATTATTATTTGCCTGTAAACCGCTTTGGGAACTTCTTGTTGAAAAGCGGTATATAAATACTCTTTGATTGATTGATTGATTGATTGATTGATTGATTTTGATGCCGGAGCCTGCTGCTTTCCTGAGAATGCAGCAATAAATTGGGCCATTTCAAAGCCATTTTCCAATAGCAAAGTGAATCAGAAGGAGAAAAAAAGCCTATTTGCAACCTTGACAAACAATTGCACAGCGCTCCCTTTTTCCAGCATCTCATCTTCACATATTTTCAATATGGGGGCTCTAGGTGCTTTGTGATCCACCTGAAATTGGATCGTGACCCACTGGTGGGTCCCAACCCACGGTTTGGGAACCTGTGCCCTAAGACATTATTCTTGGGGTGGTGGTGGTGGTGAAAGAATGAGGTATTTCTAAGATATGTTCTGACTTGTCATGTCAGTTGACAGGCTGGAACCCTTCAGAAGGCAAGGCACACCAGAATTATTGATCAGGATTTAAAAGTGACAAAACTGAAAGATTTAGTTTGAATCCTGATCTTTGGACTTCAGCAGCAATGCTAATTTTGAAGATTGTTCTCCTTTTCTTTTGGTTAAGTAGTAGTTCATTCAATCATGCATAGGGTGACCCAGATACATCACTCCCGTTTCGCAGAATTACAGTCAGGATGAAACTAAAGGCATACATATGTAGAATTTTTAACTGGCTGTTCTGTACTTTGAGGCTTCTGCCATATTCGGGCCACCCTTACATTAAACGTAACACATGGAGATTAAAATCAAGGATCAGTTGTTGATTGAACTCCTGAAAGCCTTTCAGAAAATGTATCTTGAAAGTTTGATGAAGGCATCCTATAGGCACCTGAATGTCACTTACATCTGCCTTACTTGCCCCCCTTGCATTGCTCTATTTTTAGGTTCACATGTGTAAATACCACCATAAGAAGAGTCCTGCAGGATCAGGCCAAGGGTCCATTTAGTCCACCTTCCTGTATCTCACAGTGGTCCACAAAGAGCACTCAAGACAACAAGATACCTGTATCCTGTTGCCACTCCCTTGCATCTGGCATTCATACCTCTAAAACTCAGAGGTGGCAAATAGGTATCATGGCCTGTAACCTGTGATGGACTTTCCCCCCATAAATGTGCCCAATCTCAATTTAAAGACATCTAGGCTAGGTGCCATCAACACGTTATGTGACAAGATAGATTACTTGCTGGGAAAAGAAATATTTTCTTTTGTCTCTAAGGGCACAATCCTAACCTGGAGTTAGGCCAGCCAAGTTTGGTTGGCACAAGGGACACCGTAAAGTATGTTTGGACCACTGTTTGAGAGGCCAGCACACAGACATGCATCGTCCTCCCTGACTCCGAGAGTGGTCCAAACTGGCTTTACTGTGGCCCTTGGCTTGGCTAAACTTTGCTGGTCTAACTATGCCAGCCGAACTCCTGGTTTGGATTGCATCCTGACTGTCTTGCTACTTAATTTTAGTGGATATCCCCTGGTTCTGGTATTATGGGCCAGCACAAGTTAGGACTGGGCTGACAGTGTACCAAGCAAGTAAAACAATAATTAAGAATAAAAACAAGAGCTGCCATCATAATCAGAATATAACTCTCATGGTGTTGATGTTTTCATAATAAATGTTTTGCTTTGATTGGATATTGAACTACTGCTATTAGTTCTTCCATGTTTTAAATACTTTAAAGCAGTGTTTCTTAAACTGGGGGTCAGGACCCACTAGGTGGGTCATGTAGCACCTAGGGCAGCCATTATTGAAAATATGGGAAGATAAGATGCTGCAAAGGGGGGAAGCTGTGTAGTTATTTTGCTTGTGTCAAGGTTGTAAACAGACTTTATTTCCCTTTCTATTTTGCTATTGGAAAATGGCTGAGAAATAAACCAACTTATTGCCGCATTCTCAGGAAAGCAGCAGACTCTGGCGTCACAATACTTCTGGCTATGACATCACTTCTGGTGGGTCCAGGACAGATTGTCATTCTAAAAAGTGGGTCCTGGTGTTAAAAAGCTTGAAAACCACTGGGGGAAGGTGTCGGCATGCCAGAACAGAGAGGAGGCAAGAAAAAAGTTGTCCTCCTCCCCTCATATGGAGCTGTTGCTCCTCCTGTCAAGGACTGGTCGGTAAAGATTGGACTGGGCAGAAGATTTAGTCGAGAGGGTTAAAGCCTCCGTTTGCCTGAAGATAACAGCTGAAGATCTGAAGGTCGCCAGTTCGGGACAGCCGGAAGTCTCTGTGAGCGGCAGACCTTGTAAATTGCGACTGATTAACAGCTGAGCTTCGGCTGCCTTGTGTGAGGGGGAGTTGTGCCGAAGTTCAGCTGCTTCTCTGGTGGGAGCAGGGAAGCCACTTTTCAGCCAGCAAGAAGACAAATGGGTGGCCAGAAAGAAGGACTAAATCCAGAAAGATGCATCTGTATGTGTGTAGTTCTTGGAAGATAGAACATTTCTGCATAAATTGTAAAAACCTTCAGGTTTCTGAATAAAGTCTGCCCATGTAAACCACCTTGAGTTATAGTCATTAGAGAAATCTGGTGACCTAAGAAAGGCGGTATATAAATCCAAGTATTATTATTATTATTATTATTATTATTATTATTATTATTATTATTATTATTATTATTATTATTATTA
>JAJKFI010032232.1:0-30925 GCA_029204185.1 Lerista edwardsae
CTCTCTCTCTCTCTCTCTCTCTCTCTCTCTCTCTCTCTCTCTCTCTCTCACACACACACACACACACACACACATTGAGATTGGCCTCCCGGTGGTCACTATTTAAAAAAAAAAATCCCTGAGACAACGACATGTTTACTGTCACATCAAGTTTCACCCTGAGTCCTTAACTAGATACAGGGTGCAAGCCTAACCTGGAGTTAGGCCAGCACAGTTAGGGCAGTAAAGTTTTGGTTGGCACAAGAGCCAACGTAAAGCACCTTTGGACCACTCTTGGAGTCAGGGAGGATGGTGCATGTCTGTGTGCTGGCCAATCTGACTCCCAGAGTGGTCCAAATGTGCTTTACGGTGGCCCTTGTGCCGGCCAAACTTTGCTGGCCTAACTGTGCCGACCTAACTCCAGGTTAGGATTCCGCACACAAAGTGTTGCTATGATCACAAGTCGTGGATTTGAAGGGGCCTAAGAGCAGAGTCTAACCCTAAAAGAGTGTTTGGTGCTCTTCAGTCTAGAAAAAAGGCTGAGGAGGAAAAAAAAACCCACTTTGCACAAATGTTGCCTTCAGGTCCAAAGCATGCTCAGAGAAGAACAAAGATGATCAGGGGTCTGGAAATCAAGTCCTATGAGGGAATGTTGAGGGAACCTGGTCTGTGTAGCTTGGAGAAAAGAAGACAGAGGGGATATGGTAGCACTCTTCCAATACCTGAAGGGCTGTCGTAAGGAAGAAGGGAAGGACAAATCCTGGAAGGACAAATCCTGAAGCTGAAGCTCAAGTACTTTGGCCACCTGATGAGAAGAGAGGACTCTTTAGAAAAGACCCTCATGCTGGGAAACATGGAAGGCCAAAGGAGAAGGGGGCGGCAGAGGATGAGATGGTTAGAGAGTGTCACTGAAGCAATGAACATGAAATTGGGTGAACTCAGGAAGCTAGTAGAGGACGGGGGGGGGGGGCTGGCGTGCTGTGGTCCATGCAGGGGTGGACCTAGTGAAAATAGCACCCAGGGCACCCAATAGATGTGCACCCCTACGGGAGCCCAGGTCTACCCACCAGAAGCAGCCACAGTTAGACCTGGGCTCCGCAGAGCCCAGATCTACCCATTAGAAACAGCCACAGGTAGACCTGGGCTCTGCAGAGTCCAGATGTACCCATTGAAAACAGCCACGAGCAGGGCTCCCTATAGGGAAACAACAGCTTTAGAAACAACAGCAGAGCCCAGATCTACCCATTATGACCAACCATGGGTAAACCAGTGCTCCACAGATCAGAAAGGCATCCATAGTACAGACCTTCCTCCACCCATTCGAAGAATCTGTCCAGTGCCAAGGCATCCAGTGTCAAGGCATAACGTTTAAGGTCACGGTGAGCTTAGTTGTTGTTTTTTGTAGTTGGTTCTTAATGTTTGCTGACTTCAGTTTGAAATCTCTGTGTCTCCACTTTCAGAAATCTGAGTCAGTGTCTGAAAAAGCCACGTGTGAGCAGAGACCATCATGCAATGCTTCCAATTTGCCTATATAATGGAGGGGACAGGCACATTCTAATCTCCTATGCAAATTGGAAGCATTGCATGATGGTCTTAGTGACTGAACAACAACAACAACAACAACAACAACAAGGAAGAAGGGACAAATGTGTTCTCATCTGCCTTTGACAGTAGAACTAGATCCAATGGGTGCAAACTGCAAGAGTGGAGATTCCGGTTGGACATCAGGAAGAATTTCTTGACGATAAGGGCGGTTCGACAGTGGAACAGAATGCCGAAGAAGGTGGTGGATTCTCCCTCACTGGAGACCTTCAAGCAGAGGCCTGACAGGCAACTGCTGGAGATGCTCTAGGGGGATTTCCTGTTATAGACGGAGTTGGACAAGATGACCTTGTAGATCCCTTCCAACTCTATGATTCTATGTTGGTTTCTTTCAGTGGTTCCTCTTGAGCTGACACTTGAAGTGTGAAAAAAATAGCTTGAGAAATTAGTTTAAAAAAAACCCAAGTGATCACTGAAGTCTCTTCTGCTTATTTTCTGAATAGGCTCATAGTTCTGAGCTTTCTTGAAAGCTCTTTCCAAAATCCCAATCGACCCATGCGTGCTGTTCTACTGGAGCTGTGATTAGTGTCCAGGACTCGGAAAAACATACTCTAAAACTATCACCACATTCTGCATACGTGCAGAGCCTCATTTTGCATTCGGAGCCACAGAAGAACTTCTCTGGGAAATCATGTTCAATTTGTAATACATCCAAGCATTATGAGCGAGGCAACTTCATATTCTGAAGTAGGTAATTACAAACTCTGGCAACATCATGAATCAAAACACCCAAGTGTTCCACTTATTCATGTAGTATGCGCCACGGAAAAGTGCCGAGTAAGCAAAACCAAGGTGGGCTACCTCCAGAGGACAGTTTCACATAAAGCGACCAGGGGCAATTATTGCATCAGGTTTGCACCAAAAAACTGCAGGGGGCTGAAGCCTCGCTTAGACTATGCGCTCAGGCTCAGAGTCCTCTCCACTCAGTGCAGGGAGCAGAGGCATATACAGTCAGGCATTATGCGCTCAGATTTCTGGAAATCCTCGCAGATAGTGAATTTGCAGATAACAAATCATCGATCCCATATGGGATGATTGGGGTTAGGTGCAAGGGGTACCTTATCTGTCATCAGAAGAATCCAGCAGAGACTTAGGGGCCTTTAAAAGGGGACTACACAGATTGCTGGAGGAAAGGTCCATCGCAGGCTACAGGCCACGATGGGTAGTGCGGCCTCCATACTTTAGAAGTAAGCTACCTCAGAATGCCAGATGAAGGGGAGTGGCAATGAGATGCAGGTATCTTGTTGTCTTGTGTGCTCCCTGAGGCACCTGGTGGGCCACTGTGAGATACAGGAAGCTGGACTAGGTGGGCCCTGGGCCTGATCCAGTGGGACTCTTTTGTTCCTATGTGTCCATGTCTGAAGAGGAGCATCTGGTTCTGGTGGCTGTCAAAGAGAAATGCTGTGGAGAATCTTGACTGGCCACCAGTGTGTTTACCTCAGGATTTACCTCAGAATGCCAAATAGAAGGGAGTGGCCACAGAATGCAGGCAGCCTGTTGTCTTGTGTGCTCCCTGAGGCATCTGGTGGACCACTGTGAAATACAGGAAGCTGGACTAGACGGGCCTTTGGCCTGATCCAGTGGGGCTCTTCTTATGTTCTTATGACCCTCAGGATGCCAGCATCGTGTAGCAGGAAATGCCACAAGATCTCTGAACGCTGCAGAGACCTTCCAGAGGCTGCAGGAATCTTTCGAATGGCACCTGATCCCTTTGAAATGGCTGATATAAGCATCCACTGGCCATGTTTAAGGGGTCCATGCTGGTCACAGGTGCCATTCGAAAGATTCCTGCAGCCTCTGGAAGGTCTCTGCACAGCGGATAACGAGGACAGAGGTGCAAATAATGAGGAAAGTAGCAATTCTGCCACTCACAGATAAGAGAATTTGCAGATAGTAAGTTTGCATATAAACTGGGTTTCTATATAAAACTGGGACAGAGTGCCTATACTTTTAGCCATTGATAGAAGAGGGTTTTTTGGTAGGTGCAGCTCAACATGGAAGGGTTTAAAAAGCCGCACCTGCCAAAATTCCCTCTTCTATACAATGGTTAAGGGATAGGCACTCTGCCCCTGTTTGTATCTGGTAACCTTTGTATAAAGAGGACTGGATGTAATATCAGCTTCTGTGGCTGGCAGGCAGAAGTTTCACAAGCCCTCTGTTGAGTTATTCAAAGCAGATGATGTAGCAAAATTAGGAAGTGCTTCTCTGTACCAAAAGGGCTCACAATGTGACAAAACATGCAAAACTCCAGACAAAGGTTCTTAGAAAAGATGCTCTGCTAGGGTGATGAGGGATTGTTGCATTTCCCCACTCAATGGGGCACCAGGTGCCTCATGGGCCAGTTAGCAGGGGGTGTTCAAGGTGAGGAGAGGGTTTGCTTTTGGGGGGGATAAATATTTAATGAAAAGTGGGTCACAAGATGAGCATGAGCCAGCAGTGTGATGCAGCTGCAAAGAAGGCGAATGCCATTTCAGCCTGCATTAATAGAACCGTAGCGTCAAGTTGCAAGAAGTTGTGGTTCCGCTTTACTTCGCATTGGTGTGACCTCACCTGGAGTACTGTGCGCAATTCTGGGCACCTCCATTCAAGAAGGATGGAGCCAAACTGGAGCAAGTTCAGAGAAAAGCAACGGAGGTGATCAGGGGGCTGGAAAACAAGTCCTACGAGGAAAGGTTGATGAGGGAACTGGGTATGTTTAGCCTGAGAAGAGATGGTTGAGAGGGGATATGAGAGCACTCTTCAAATACCTGAAGGGTTGCCATAAGGAAGAAGGGACAAATTTGACAGTAGAACTACCAGTGCTAGTGGCCATCACCACATCTTGTGGCAGTGAATTTAATTAGCCCAATTCTAACTAAATCCCCCTGCCCCAATGTGTCAGTGTGGGCACAGGTTGCATGCCACACAGTGGAGGATCTAGGGGGTGGCAGGGGTGGCAAGAGCCCTGGGTGCCATCTTGGCTCTGTCTAGGGGGGCGCCAGTGGCCCCCGCAACATTGTGCGGGTAGACCTGGGCTCCGGAGCCCAGGTCTACCCATTGGGACCAGCCGCGAATAAACCTGGGCTCCCTTGAAGGTCCCTCCCAGGTCTACCCGTGGCCGTTTCTAATGGTTAGGCCTGGGCTCCCTCAAGGGGAGCCCAGGTCTACGTGCGGCTGGTCCCAATGGGTCTACCCGGGGCTGCTTCTGGTGGGTAGACCTGGGCTCCCATGGGGGCGCACTTCTATTGGGTGCCCCGGGCGCCATTTTGACTAGGTCCGCCCCTGATGCCACAGGGGAATTTTGGCTGCTGGAGGTCTCCCTGGGGCATTTGCCGGACTCTGCCGGTGATATCACTGGCACAAATCCTGCCCTGATCCATGTTGGCAGATCAGGCCAGGAAGGGCTTCCCTGCTCCTGCAGGCAATCCTCTGCACTCTGGTGAGATACCCTGCAGTGCTTAAGAGTTGCAGTACCAGCCAGCACAAGTAAAGGATAGGTTTTCACCATGGGATTATTATAGAAAGAGATCTGCATAACGGTAACCTTTTCACAACTGTGAATGCATTACAATGTATTTTAAGAACTGCAATGCTTTGGTACTGGAGATGCAGGGATCTGGTTGTCTTGTGTGCTCCCTGAAGCACCTGGTGGGTCACTGTGAGATACAGGAAGATGGAACAGATGGGACTTTGGCCTGATCCAGCGGGGCTCTTCTTATGTTCTCTTTGTACCCCTTCCTATGTTGGGGTCCTTAATCAGAGGTGTCATCCAGGCGGAACGGCCTGGTACGCCGTTCCGCTAGTTCTGCGGAGGGCCCAGGCCGCGCCGCCTCTCCGGAGGACGGGCGAGCTGCTGCTGGGCCTGCCCTCCCTCCCTTGCGTCCCGAATCGCTCTAAAATGGAGCGATTCGGGCGCTGTGAGGCTTGGGGAGGCGTGGCAGCCCTCCGCCATAGGGGCAGAGGACTGTCAATCAACCGGGCATTCCGGTTCCTGGCGCGCCCGGATGACATCACTGTCCTTAATCCCATTCCTGGGACATTGCAAAGTCAAGTTGTGGGAAGATTCTAAGAAAAATAGCACAAAACTCCCAGGCCAGTGCAGATGGTCTTTTTGACGGGGAAAACTTGAGAAGTACAGCACATTTTGCGGTGTGGCTCCTGGAACATGCAACTATGGCCTGCAGAGCAGTGACACCAGCCACCCCGCAGAGCTCCTGGCGTGGAGAGGGGCTGGAAAGGATTGGGTGCTTTATTGCCGATGTGATGAGATTTGAGACAACCCCATCTCCAGAGCCTCCCTGCGTGCCTCCTGCAACGCTGCAGCAATTTCCCCTTTCCACATTCAAGCGAGGAATCAGGTGGGTGATAAATCATTTGCATCCAATTCTCAATGAATGGAGGGGAGGCAAATTAGTATGCAAATGTGACTGTTGGCAAGCAGGACAGTGTCAGCCCAAACAGAGTCAAATTAGTTGATGATTCTCCAAGAACAAATTTGCATTTTTAGGAGGAAAGAAAAAAAGACTCGCTCACAGACCACACGTCCAGGTTACCCAAGGGGGAAAAGACTATCTTTCTGAAGCGGTGTCTGGAAGAATGTGATTAGAAGGGAACGGAGGGCTGGTTCCTACATTTGGTGGAATTGAGTGGTAAAGAGGTGCAGGGTGGTGTCAGTTCAAACCATGTGTGTACCTGCATGCACATGTGCAAGACACAGAAGAATTGCGTGTTCAAATGCCCCAAGTCCCAGTAGCAATGTATGGCTGTGAGAGCAGGACCATAAGGAAGATGGAGCGCTGAAGAATAGATGCTTTCGAATTATGGTGTTGGACTCTTGAGAGTCCCCTGGACTGCAAGAAGATCCAATTGGGCAATTCTACAGGAAGTCAAGCCTGATTGCTCCCTGGAAGGACAAATCCTGAAGCTGAAGCTCCAATACTTTGGCCACCTCATGAGAAGAGAGGACCCTTTAGAAAAGACCCGCATGCTGGGAAAGATGGAAGGCAAAAGGAGAAGGGGGCGGCAGAGGATGAGATGGTTAGATAGTGTCACCGAAGCAATGAACATAAAATTGGGCGAACTCCGGAGGCTGGTGGAGGACAGGGAGGCCCGGCGTGCTGTGGTCCAGGGGGTCGCGAAGAGTCGGACACGACTTAGCGACTGAACAACAACAATGCACAAAAATGTGTGTGCCAGGGCCAGGGCACAGCTAAGGGGGCAGGGGGTTACGTTGCCCTGGGTGCAAATCTGCACCCCTAATGGCAGAACTGAGGCAGAAAAGCAGCCTAAGACCTCCAGGGGGCCTCCTGAGGTGCACAGAGGCTGTGTGTGGCTTCCCAATACCTCAGAAGGCCCTCTGGGGGTCTCTGAAAGGCACTTCCAGGGGGGTGTCTGGGGATGCCAAAAATGTGCATGCCCCCAGGGGTTGGAGGTCCCAGCTCTGTTTCTGCAAGGGGCAACTGAGGAAGAGCCCCATCCCAAAGGCTCCGTCACTGGTTGTCTGCTTGCACTGCCGGCTCCGGGTTGCGTAAATGTGCTGCAAATGTGCACATTTATGGCATCAGGAGGGTAACGGCCACCCGCATGGGGGCCGCACTAGTCGGTGCTGCACCCCAGTGTGAGGGGCATGGCCGGTGCTCCAGTAGCGCCACTGAGCAATAAGGCCTGCCAGGGCAGGGGGAAGTGGGGAGAGGGCAGAATGGGGCAGAATGGGGGGGCAGAGGAAGGGGATGGTTGGGTCCACAAGGGATGTGAGGATGGCAGCAGCCTCTGCTGCTGGATCCTAACCCTCGGGGTGAGCTGGGTGGCTTAACAGGGGTTTCCTTGACTCTGTGCCTGCTCAACAGGAGAACCACGGAGACCCATTGGCACGGCAGTGGTGTTACTCGGGGTAAGGGAAGAAATGCTTTCTTACCCCGAGGAGACCCCAGCAGTGCCCTCTTGCTGCAGCAGTCACACTTTTGGCACAGCTGCTCCTCCAGTCACCGCGGGGGATAGGACTGGGCTGGAAGTTGCCTTATCCTGTGATAGACCTGGACCTATCTGGAGGGGTTGATTCTGGGACCGTCTGCATGCAAAGATGAGCTCAACAATTGAGAGAGAGAGTTCGGAGTAGCCTGCTCCAATACACTATTTTGCTCTGTGGTTGTGCAAGTGAACGTTCAGTGCAAAGTATCATCTATAGCCCAGGAAAAGAGCTTAAGGGCGCAATCCTAAACTGAGTTAGGCCGGCCTAAGCTAAGCCGGCAAAGTTTGGTCAGCACAAGGGACACTGTAAAGTATGTTTGGACCACTCTTGGAGTCAGAGGCCAGCACACAGACGTGAGCCATCCTCCCTGACTCCGAGAGTGGTCCAAACACACTTTACGGTGGCCCTTGTGCTGGCCAAACGTTGCTGGCTTAGCTTATGCCAGCCTAACTCCAGTTTAGGATTGTGCTTTTACCGTTATTGAGGGTGCAATCCTAACCTAGAGTTAGGCCAGCACACTTTGGCTGGCACAAGGCCTACTGTAAGGTGTGTTTGGACCACTCTCGGAGTCAGGGAGGATGGCGCACGTCTGTGTGCTGGCCTCTCTGACTCTGACAGTGGTCCAAACATACTTTACGGTGTCCCTTGTGCTGGCCCAACTTTGCTGGCCTAACTCCAGGCTAGGATTGCGCTGTACCAAACATATATGCTTGCTCAGAGACAATAATCATACTGGCATCCATCACAAGTAGTGCCTTGCATTTTTAAAATAATCTGTATTCCATGGAGGTTTCTGATGCTGCCCTGTACACAGCCGATGCTCTCCACATTTCTGCTCTGGCGCTTGGCCTCAGCTCCCAGGTGCAAAGCAACCATGACAGCCCCCTTTTCAAGACAATCTGTCCAGGGAGGGGCATCGTGAAACAGGTAGGCATGCGCGCCAACACGCTTGCTTGCTTTGAAACACCAATAACCCTCCTTTCAGCAAGGGGGCTGGCAACAAAATACTAAAACAATGGAATCCAATGAACACAATGGAAGCGCAACAACCCAAACAACCATCCAGGAAAAAGAAAAAAACCAACAACAAGCAGGCAGTCAAAAACAAGCCACACACCTTCTCAGCTGTCTTCAAAAGCAGAACCGAAAGTATGCATTATTTGAAGCACTGCTTAACCCTTTCCTTATTTGCTGTGCCTGCGCCCCTCCCAAACAGCGCTTCCTATAAATCCAGGGAGCCATCCTAACCAACATTCCAGCACAGACGTAGCTGTGCCAATAGGGCATGTGCTGGTGTGTCCCCCCCCCAAGTCCCTCAATCGGGTAGTTGGGGCAGGTGAAGACGGGGTCACACCACTACGTCCCTCAAGCCTTGAGGCTGCTCCTTAAGGCTGCCTCATTACAAGAACTGGACTGATATGAGTTTTTGCAAATAAAAAAAGGTGGCCTGGAAAAAAAATAGGTTTATTCGTTCATTGACGAGTAATATTTAATCCTCATGAGGCTTGGCGGGGCCTGATAAGGGTGTCCTTTTAAGAAGTGGGTCCTGGTGCTAAAAGGTTTGGGACCCACTGCTTCAGTGGGTCTTGGGAGGAAGCTCTTTTCCAGAACACACGCACACACCACACTGCTCTGATCTAAGAACATAAGAACGTACGAAGAGCCCTGCTGGATCAGGCCAAAGGCCCATCTAGTCCAGCTTCCTGTATCTCACAGCGGCCCACCAGGTGCTCCAGGGAGGCATGAGACAACAAGATGCTTGGATCCTGTTGCCACTCCCTTGCACCCGGTACCAGTAGCCCACCACCTTTGTAAGGAGGTTGCACAATCCATCACTGCCTATAGCCCACGATGGACTTTTCCTCCAGAAATCCGTCCAATCCCCTTTTAAAGGCATCAAGACCAGATGCCATCACCACCTCCTGTGGCAAAGAGTTCCATGTGTGATGAGACAGCATGTATGTACTGTATAGCATGTACTGTATGTACATAAGAACATAAGGCCCATCTAGTCCAGCTTCCTGTATCTCACAGCAGCCCACCAGGTGCCCCAGGGAGGCATGAGACAACAAGATGCTTGGATCCTGCTGCCACTCCCTTGCACCCGGTACTCTGAAGTAGCCTACTACTAATGTTGCACAATCCATCATTGCCTATAGCCCATGATGGACCTTTCCTCCAGAAATCCATCCAATCCCCTCTTAAAGGCATCCAGACCATTTCTCAAACAGCCTTTTTGCGGACAAGCTGCTCTTCTGACATCAAGTTTGCCCAAATAGGCCGAGGAGACGCCCTGGTTCAACGAATGAAGCCGCCAACGGCGCACATTCAAAACAGTGGGGGTGGTGTCGTGGGACGGCTGGGGGGGGCCACGGTTTGCAATGGCCGCCCGCTATTTGTGGCGTGTGCTGCGTCCTGCAGTGGAGTAATAGCCAGAGGCCTCCTCAAGGTAAGGGAATATTTGTTCCCTTATCTCGGAGCTGCATTGGCCTGACGCTGGTTCTGGGAAGTCGGTTAGGATTGTGCCCACAGTATGTTGGGCTTCCATGTAATATACTGGAAATGATGTGCTGAGTGTATTTCTCAAGTTAACAGGCAGGGCAGTGTCTTCTCCTCCTTTCCTTCTCACAACAATCCTGTGAGGTTGGTGAGGCTGAGAGATACCGCAGGGGCAGTCAAGTTCCTGGGGTGCCACCTAGAGGCAGATAGGCAGCTAGCTAAATTAAACGGGGACCAAACAGAAGTCCTGAACATCCATAATGCAGGTGCTAGACGAGCAGTCTGTTTTGAAGGGATGCTTCCCCTCTGCAGAAACAGGTGCACAGCTTGAGAGTCCTCCTGGATCCCCACCTGTTCAACACCTGCAGCAGCTGCGGCCTGAAGGGCTTTTGACCAGCTTTGGCTCATGTGCCAGCTGTGGTTGTATCAAAGTCAGTCAAACCTGAACTTAGTTAGACCTGGAGTGCCATCGATTTATGGGGCCGGGCCATAAATCATTTGATTACGTCACAATCATGGCACTTCCTGCTTCATGATGGCACTGCCAGCCACTACATCACTTCAGTTGGGTCCCAGCATGAGCGCAATTCTAAAAAATGGGTCCTGCTTCAAAATGGTCCAGCACATCCCCTACAATTATCAGATGAGGACCTGCTGCGGGTTCCACCACTAACAGAAGATTGAAGGTGGTGGTAAGAAGGAGGACCTTGTTGGTGTTGACACCACAATTATGGAGCTCCCTCTCTTAAGATTGAAGAACTGCCCCCTCTTTAGAGATAGTCCAGTGGGGATTAAACACCTTTTTGTTTGTAATGGCATGTTGAGCACAGGTGGGTGTGGGAGGTGGACCGAGGGTGCAATCCCAATCTGGACTTCGGTCAGCACAGTTAAGCCAGCAAGATTTGGCCGGCACAAGGGACACTGTGAGGAATATTTGGATCACTCTCGGAGGCAGAGAGGCCAGCACACAGACGTGCACCATCCTCCCTGTCTCCGAGAGTGGTCCAAACGTACTTTACGGCGTCCCTTGTGCTGGCCAAACTTAGCTGGCCTAAGCTGGCCTAACTGGCCTTAGCTGGTCCTACCTCCAGGTTAGGATTGCGCCCTACATCTCTTATCTTCCATACACTGCTTATTTGTTTCTCATTTTATTGATTACTTTCTGTGCTGTTTTATTGCTGCAATTAGGCTGCCATTACTGGTATTAAGCTATTTTATACTCCTGCTTATGAAAAAGGGAATGTTTCGCTGCTATGGATGCCTGAGTAAGCTCTGTGTGTGTGTATGTATTTTAACAAAACTTTTTTAAAATGAATTTTATTATTGCATTTATATTTTTGGATATTTTTTTGATGTATCTGTACTGTTTATTTGAATTCGTCGGCCCCTTGAGCTGTTTCTGGAAAGAATCTTTAATGACTAAATGTGGGGGAACACCTCCCCCCTCCCTGATCTGGGTAACGTACAGTCAGTTTTGATTGAAACCATGCTCCTTAGAAATGCTCTAGCAAAGATGTAATAGTGCTCCTTGGATGAGCTATGTAACAACGTTCCCTAAATCAAGGACCCATGGATAGAGTGATGTTATTTTCTGTCTCTCACAATACGAGAACCGGCGGACATAAAATTGAGTGTTGGGAGAGTTAGAATGGATAAAATACTTTTTTTACCCGGCAGGTAATTATTCTGTGGAACTCCTTGCCACAGGAGGTGGTGATGGCATCTGGCCTAGGTGCCTTTATACAGGGATTGGACATGTTTCTGGAGAAAAAGTCAATTGTGGGCTATAGGCCATGATTGGTGGTGCAATCTCCTTCTGTTAGAAGTAGGCTACTTTTGGATGCCAGATACAAGGAAGTGGCATCAAAATGCAGGCATCTTGTTGTCTCGTGTGCTCCCCGAGGCACTTGGTGGGTCACTTTATGATGCAGGAAGCTGGACTTGGTGGGCCTTTGGCTTATTCCAGCAGGGCTCTTCTTATGTTCTTATCCTATTTTTCTTGTCTCTAAGAGAGTAAACTGGTTTTCTATTCAGTTCTACGTCTCAATTCATTGCCCGGCTGTACCTCAAGCCTGAATCCTTGGAGACAGAGGGTTATTTTCTCCTAGTAAGCATCACACCTATTGGTTACCTGAGTAGCTTATAGCTAATCTAAATACTAGGAAATCTTCTCTGAAAGAAACACAGGCTGTGACTACTGGGCTTGAGAGACCAAAGGAAAACTAAAATCCCGCTTGGTGAAGATAACCAAGGCATGCACTGACCTTAGCAGGAAAAGGAGAAAGGCAATAAAGCCAACTTAAATGTCCACTACCAAGACGGGAAGGACTAGGAGTAACTGGGAAACAAATGAGGGGGGCGGAACAGCACTTGTTGAAACTTCGGCCTTGGAGCTACGTAAGATGTTAATTCAGATCATTATACGCAAGTTCCTGTAACTCTGGCACAAATTCTGGGGCAGGGAAATCTCTTAACCTGTAGATGCGAAGGGCAACCTCAGGCTGAAATGTTGCTCAAGGCAGCAGCGGGGCTCTCTTCTCACCGCAGGAACACAGACAGAGGGGAGGGGAGGAGGGACAATGTAAGAGGAGAGAGCAGAATCTTTTAGGAAGGGAGAAACCTTCATGTGACAATCAGCTTGGATCTCTAAAACTGTGGTTCTCATGTGTTTTAGACTGGGACCCACTTTTTAGAATGGCACTTGTGTTAGGACCCACAACACAACACAACACAACACAACATGGGGGACTTTGTTTGCGGATGAAACAAAACTTTTCCAGGAGGTGAAAACCAGACGGGATTGTGAAGAGCTCCAGAAGGATCTCTCCAAGTTGAGGGAATGGGCAGCAAAATAGCAAAATGGTTTCAATGTAGACAAATGTAAAGTGTTGCACATTGGGGCAAAAAAAATCAAAACTTCACCTAGAGGCTAATGGGTTCTGAGTTGTCTGACAGCTCAGGAGAGCGATCTTGGGGTGCTGGTGGACAACTCGATGAAGGTGTTGACCCAGTGTGCGGCAGCGGTGAAGAAGGCCAATTCCATGCTTGGGGTAATTAAAAAAAGGGGTTGAGAATAAAACAGCCAACATTATTATGCCATTGTACAAATTGATGGTAAGGCCACATCTGGATACTGCATACAGTTGTGGTCGCCGCACCTCAAAAAGGACATAGTGGAGCTGGAAAAGGTGCAGAAGAGAGCGACAAAAATGATTACGGGGCTGGGGCACCTCCCTTATGAAGAAAGACTGCAACATTTGGGGCTAGAAAAAAGGCGGCTGAGGGGGAACATGATTAAGACATACAAACTTATGCATGGGAGGGATAGAATCGATAGAAGGATGTTCTTTTCCCTCTCTCAAAACACCAGAACCAGGGGACATCCGCTTAAACTGAGGGTTGGGAGAGTTAAAACAGATAAAAGGAAATACTTTTTTACCCAGCAGGCAGTTAATCTGTGGAACTCTTTGCCACAGGAGGTGGTGATGGCATTTGGCCTAGATATCTTTAAAAGGGGATTGGACAGATATCTGGAAGAAAAGTCCATCGTGGGCTATAGGCCATGATGTGTTGTGCATGTGTGCATGATGTGATGTGTTTCCTTACGTCAGTAGTAGGCTACTTCAGAGTACTGGGTGCAAGGGAGTGGCAACAGGATCCAAGCATCTTGTTGTCTCATGCCTCCCTGGGGCACCTGGTGGGCCGCTGTGAGATACAGGAAGTTGGACTAGATGGGCCTTTGGCCTGATCCAGCAGGGCTCTTCTTATGTTCTTATGACTTTGATGTATAGCCCACTAACTTAATTTATAATCACCTCCTCCCAATCCATATATAGTACTTTTCCCACTAATTGTCCCAATGATTACTACTTTGCGTTTCCCCGAAGTTCCAGTGCCTTTCTTTTTCTCCGGCTAGGCTTCCTTCTTCCCTGAGCAATCCCAGTCAATCAGGGATCACAAAGGAAACACGATTGTGTCATACTGCCTCATAGCCAATCAGGCTGGGTTACGCTGGTGGCATCCCTGAAGGCAAGCAAACCGAACGCTTCGCCTTCTGTTCAAACTGGTGTGGGGAGGGAATGTTCCTGTTGCTAAGGCAACGGCAAGGTACACTCATCAGGTTTTTCACAAAGGGGGCAAAGGAGGATGTGATCTCTCCCCCCCCCCCCCGGAACATTTTCACACCACTTTGAGCCTCTGCTGAAAAATCGCCAACACGGAGAGGAGGAGGTAAGACAATGTTCACAAAGATTATTCTGCCTTCCTTTCAGCTGTGCTGAAAAGCTGCTCCTAAACCAGGCCTTTCCCCCCAACAAAGCTTCCATAGAATTGGTTTCATGAAGAGGCTGGGCAAGGCTCAAATCGTCGATGGTCAGGCTAAACCGCGGGGAAGCACCGTTTCAGTGCAAATTGACTCATGCCAGCTAATCTATACCGAGCACTCGGCATAACATTTCCGCTCCAACATGAGGTTCAGCTCAGGAAGCACTGCCTGGGTGGAAAATTCTTCCTGCCCTGGATGGGAGCAATAAACCAAATTATTTTACTGCAGACAGTAATTAGAAAGGAGGGCTGCTAGTAAAGAAGAAATCCCTTCCCTCAGCGCTCCACTTGCGGTAGTAACCCTCTGCCTGGGTTTTTATCGGGCTCGGTGGAGTCGCCATTTCCTGTCCCTCTTCAGCAGGCCCTTGCTCGTTTCCCGGTGGCAGCCTATCAGAGGCCGGAGCACATATTGAGCGGATATTTACAGCAGCGGAGCTACCCTCATAATTCAAGGCCGGTGGGAAGCTCTTGGCCGTCTGTCTTCGAGAGCTGCAGCGGCTGAGCAAAGCCTGCTGGGAAACAAAAGGAACGCTGAGGCGGCGAGAGAGTTTGCGGCAGAAAACAGAACACGGGGGGTCAACTCAGTGGTGTCATCTAAATGATTTAATAACAGGTACTCACTTTTGATTGGCACATGTCGGGACCCGCCCACCAGAAGTGACATCATAAGCCGGAAGTGATGTCGTGGCAGGAAGGGACATGAAAAAAGCCCTTTTTGAGGCCTCAGACAATTTTAAACTGACCCAACAGTTGAAACAGTATTCCACAGCACCCCCAGAACATGTTAAAGAGGCCTGGCATCATGTTAAAGTGACCCAACAGTTCCAAAACCCCAGAGCAGCTCATTTTTCAGTGGCAAGGCAAGGCAAGGCTCCGCTCGCTGCCTGCCTGGCTCTGAGAATGGGCAGGCAACTCAAACGTGCAGGAAATTCAAACGTTGCAGGGGGCAGAGTCGACGAGTGGGCGGGCGAATGGGCGGGGCCAGCCGTAATCCTAGAAACCGGTACTCACATACCCCCGCGTACCCCCTGCATGACATCACTGGGTCAACTGTTTCCCCCTGAGGAACCTCCCCTCATTTATTGCTCAGCTTCCTGGATTTACCTAAAGTCCACCTTTCTGTAGACCTGCAGTGGCTTGCGTGACCGCAGCAGTGCTTGCTGTCTTGTGATCGCTGGTTTTTTGAACATGCGTAGAAGGCTGCTTCATGCTAGCCCACCACTGTACTGCAGGTTCTCATGGGAAGGTCTCCAATGAAGGCTCCTCCCAGCAGTCAAGCTCCAGGGCCTCACCTCTTGCACTAGCAAGGCTGCACTGCCAGCCTGCCCGAGCACTGTCCACTGATCCAAAAGGCCAAGTGATCTCCAGATGCGGGGGAGTGGCAACAAGATGCAGGCAGCCCATTATCTTGAGTGCTCCCTGAGGCATGTGGTGGGCCAATGTGAGATACTGGAAGATGGCGAGATGGGCCTTTGGCCTGATGTAGGTAGGCTCTTCTTATGGTCTTAAGTTCAGCAAATTGGAAGATGGTTGAGTGTACAAGGTACTAAAATACGAGCAGTGTAGATTGTATATAAGGAAGTGCCAGATGCAGGGGAGCTGCAACGAAATGTAGGTATCTAATTGTCTTGTGTGTTCCCTGAGGCACCTGGTAGGCCACTGTGAGATACAGGAAGCTGGACTAGATGGGCCTTTGGCCTGATCCAGTGGGGTAGTTCTTATGTTCCTATGAGTCCATGTCTGAAGAGGAGTATCTGGTTCTGGTGGCTGTCAAAGAGAAATGATGTGGAGAATCTTGACTAGCAACCAGTGTGTTTACCTCAGGATTTACCTCAGAATGCCAGGTGCAACAGGGTGGCCACAGAATGCAGGCAGCCTGTTGTCTTGTGTGCTCCCTGAGGCATCTGGTGGGCCACTGTGAGACACAGGAAGCTGGACTACATGGGCCTTGGTCTGATCCAGTGGGGCTATTCCTATGCATAAGTGTCTGAAGAGGAGCATCTGGTTCTGAGAGTTGTCAAAGAGAAATGCTGGGGAGAATCTTGACTAGCCACCAATGTGTTTACCTCAGGATTTACCTCAGAATGCCAGGTACAAGGGAGTGGCCACAGAATGCAGGCAGCCTGTTGTCTTGTGTGCTCCCTGAGGCATCTGGTGGGCCACTGTGAGATACAGGAAGCGGAACTAGATGGGCTTTTGGCCTGATCCAGCGGGGCTATTCTTATGTTCTTAAGAATATTCTTAAGAATATTCTGTTCTTATGTTCACCATCCACTAGGTCCTATAAAGTTCTCACTTTGGAGCTTCCTTCTTAGTGCATGCGGTTGCTCTCTAGGGTGAGGACTGCTGAAGGTCCTGCTCCCTTTTCCTGATTTGATGCACTGTTTCATGCACCGGAACCGGACCTTAGCCCACGTTGGACCACACGCCTGCTTCTTGTCCACCAGGACACAAAAGGCAGTGCCTGGCACCTGAATCTGCTGAGGCTGGACACAACGTTCTCTTCTCCCCTCTTCCAAGGAATATCTACTGGCACAAAACATGTGAGACAGCCTCACAACAGGGTTAGTTTCCGCACCTCCTCCAGGTGGCGGCTGGATGCAGCCATCACAGTAACATGACACCGTATCACATGTTTGGTATCTGCAGACATTACAGGGCAAGGAGGAAGACAAAATACACAGCTGTTGGCTTTAGCAGCAGGTCTGCGTCTGGTGCGATGTCTACTTCTGGCCTACGATGCTTTGAAAGTGAGATGCCAGGGACTGAACGTGCGGCCAGCTGCCGACAAACCACGACTCTTCCACCAAGCAAGTCTTTCCCCCATTAGAGTAACTTAATATGCACTGATGCTGAAACAAAGGAGCACGCCAAGGGTTTTGGCCAGCAGTGTTATCCGGCAACGAGCTGCCGGAATGCTAGGCGGGACTTACCGCCTGATTGGCTGCCCGTTCGTGATGCGTCGCCACCTGCCCGCCCGCCATGCGGGCACCCCTGGCTTCGGAGGGGGTGCCTGCTTGCCTGGGGGGCGTGCTGGGTGCCTAGGCAAGCCGCGGAGGGGCGCACCAACCGGAGGGAGCCCCCGCGGCTGGCAGGCAGGCAGCGACGCGTCAGGGACTGCCTGTCAATCAAGCGGTAAGTCCCGCCTCGCGTTCCGGCAGCTCGTTACAGGATGACACTACTGGTTTTGGCTCATCCAAGGTTGACATCGAATGGCTTTCTTCTTGCAAGCAAACCTTGTGCATCTCACACTGAGGGCGCAATCCTAACCTGGAGTTACGCCAGAGGAGTTGGGCCAGCAAAGTTAGCCTAGCACAAGGGACACCGTAACTTATGTTTGGACCACTCTCAGAGTCAGAGAGGCCAGCCCACAGATGTGCGCCACCCTCCCTGACTCCAAGAGTGGTTCAAATACGCTTTATGGTGTTCCTTGTGCCAGCCAAACTGTGCTGGCCTAACTGTGCTGGCCTATCTCTAGGTTAGGCTTGCGCTCTGAATGTTACTCTGAAAGCACTTCAGTTGAAAAGACAGTATGGCAGAGTTAACTAAAACAGCAAGCTTGTCGCAATGGGTATTGGAGGCCATGGGGTTCAGGGAGTGATCTTTGTTATGGGACTGGTGGCGCAATCCTAATCTTGTGCAGTGCCTAATCTTATTTGCGTATCCCCCATGTCAGGCTCGGAAGTGCAGATTCGAGGAGCCCCATTGCCTAGGCTGGGCTTTACTCAGGGTAAGGGGACAAATGTAAGGAGGGCTCCAGCACCTTCCCTGACCCCACGGGGTACAACGGCAGCCATTTCAGCATAATGTACTGCATAGCACCAAAAAGACTGTAATTGGTCAGCCTGATAGTTACATTGCAACAGAAGAAAATTTTGTTGGCTTGTGTTGGGCAATTAGCCCATTTCCCCCCTTTGTTGTTGTTCAGTTACTAAGCCGTGTCCGACTCTTCGCGACCCCCTGGACCGCAGCACGCCAGGCCTCCCTGTCCTCCACTAGCTTCCGGAATTCACCCAATTTTGTGTTCATCACTTCGGTGACACTGTCTAACCATCCCAACCTCTGCCGCCCCCTTCGCCTTTTGTCACCATCTGCGGTGGTGCCCAGGAAAATAAACTCTGACACTGCTTCCATTTCTTCCCCTTCTATTTGCCAGGAAGTGATGGGAGTGGTTGATTTCCCCCCTTACTATTCCCAAATACAATGTTTTATAACTTTTTTCTCCCCCTAACTATTTCCCAAGAATGGAATTAGAGAGTTAATTTGCCCATAATTCCTTGAGCCTTCTTTCTCAATTAAATGGTCATATTGCTTTCTCTGAGAAAGATAATTGACAACGGCTCTGAGATTTTTAAGTTCATTTGGCACTCCGGGATATATTTTGTCAGGTGCTGCTCACTTAAATTAATTTATATGAGTCAGATCTGCTTTGATCTCATCCTTTCCTATGCTGATCTGCATTTATTCCTCATCTTTATTTATTTTTCTCAATGTATTGCTAATCATCTGTTCTTAAAATATTTTTCTTAAAGCCCATGGCAAAGCAAGCACTGAGCAACTGAATTTATCTGTTTAAATCACCTTTTCCACCCAGCAGGTGAGTGTTCAACATTCTCATTCTCTCCATCAACATTATGCAGTTGTATTAAGAGGTGAGATGAACTTTAACTTAGTGTTTCATCCCTTTAAGTGGGTACCGCTTATTGCAATATTGTTGACTCCCAAATCTTTTACTGATGGCTTGTATGAAACTTCTTCCTCCGCCAATTAAATTCAGAAGCCCTCCCATCTTTCACCCACATGGGATTCTCAAAGTCTGATCCTGAGACTCTGTTGTTGGCGGTGTGCTCGTACCACTGACTCTGTCTCAAACATGCCATAAAGGAAGGTCGCAGCACTGTGGGAGGGGGGAGCACTGGCGATAGAGCCGGGCAGCTCAACATCAGTAGTGTCATCCGGCAACGAGCTGCCGGAACGCTAGGCGGGACTTACCGCTTGATTGACAGGCTGTCCGTGATGCGTCGCCGCCTGCCCGCCCACTACGCGGGCTCCCTCTGGTTGGCGCGCCCCTCCGCTGCTTGCCTAGGCACCCGGCGCGCCCCCCAGGCAAGCGGGCACCCCCTCCGAAGCCAGGGGTGCCCGCGCGGTGGGCGGGCAGGCGGTGACACGTCACGGACAGGCAGCCAATCAGGCGGTAAGTCCCGCCTAGCATTCCGGCAGCTCGTTGCCGGATAACACCGCTGCTCTACATATGTCTCCTTGACTCTGCGCCTGCCCAAACTTGGGTCTAGAGCCGAGGGAGAAACTAGTATTCTCCCTACTAGTTCCAGCTAACCATGTTCTCTGCTTTGAGGTGGAGGAAGGTTGGCCCCCTGCCGACTTGAACATATTAGTTCAGCACTGAGAAGAAGGCAGGTCCCTTTTTCCGCCCCAAGCACCACACTTGATAGATTTCTAATTAATATGGAGGAGCACAAAAATCACTGCACGATGAGTAGATTGCAGAGCCGGCTCTTTCATTAGGCCTGTGGGGTTTTTTCCCCCCTCTCCCTGCCAATGGCAGTAATTACAACTCGGGTGCCATTTCCATATTTCCTTGAGCATTTCAAGGAGGATGCTAATTTCAAGCTCTACTTCCATTTTCAATGCGTTGCAGGTGTTTGGTGACAATCAAGATTGTGCCCAGAATCAGGGTTTGTTTCATTCGGAAGTTTTCTCAGCTTTATGAACCAAGAAAACGGTGGTGATCTAAGGGAGAAGGTACATTTGTCAGAATCACCTAGGTTACGGCTTGCCCATCCCATACTTTGTACAAGGACAGAAATCTAGTAATGTGAATTTATAACCAATCCTACAAAATTTTAAAAAATAATATAAAGAGCATAAGAAACCAACAAATCTTTAAGTCCAAGTTTGCATTCTAGGAGTGTCATTTGATTACATCACAGTGTTTGGACCAGTCTCATGAGTCAGGGAGCATGGTGCATGTCTGACTCCGAGAGTGGCTCACTTATGCTTTATGGTGGCCTCCCAGATACTTTTCTAGGGTGTGAATTAAGCAGAATCATATAGCAGAAGATCCCTTTTCTGAATGCTCTCCACCAATCCCACTAATCTGCTGCTAAAAATAAGGCAGGAGCAGAGGCATTAGGAAAAAAAAAAACACTGCTTACAATTTAAAGCACATGCACTTGTGTTTAGTAGTGCGGGTCCTAAACCTTGGAACAGGGAATCTTAGGGCTTTTCCCTTTGCACACATGGGTTCGCCCTCGTAGCATAGTAGACTCCATGTGGCTTGCAGAGCTCATAGAGGGACACACCTCCACAGGTTATTGAGGGCAAGAGTAAAGGTCTGAGACACTGCCCTCTAGTGTCCTATGACAGCATTGTATCTATTTTTCAACACCCCTTTTTAATGCCACATGCAGAAGCCCCCCAATTTAATCTATATCCAGTTTTTCAAAATGTAAAACAAAAAATCCACAGATCTGTTTGATGATGTGGAGGGACTGCTACAGCCTGAATCCATAATTAAGGTAAACTACATTTCTTGGGAGGAAAGCTATGGCGAGCCTAGACAACTTATTAAAAAACCGAGACATCACCCTGCCAACAAAGGTTCGCATAGTCAAAGGTATGGTTTTCCCAGTAGCAATGTATGGATGTGAGAGCTGGACCATACGAAAGGCAGAGTGCCGAAGAATAGATGCTTTGGAATTATGGTGTTGGAGAAGACTCTTGAGAGTCCCCTGGACTGCAAGGAGATCCAATCGGTCAATCCTCCAGGAAGTCAAGCCTGATTGTTCTCTGGAAGGACAAATGCTGAAGCTGAAGCTCAAAGACTTTGGCCACCTCATGAGAACTCTTGAGAAAAGACCCTCATGCTGGGAAAGATGGAAGGCAAAAGGAGAAGGGGGCGGCAGAGGATGAGATGGTGAGATAGTGTCACCAAAGTGATGAACATGAAATTGGGCGAACTCCGGAAGCTAGTGGAGGACAGGGAGGCCTGACGTGCTGTGGTCCAGGGGGTCGCGAAAATTCGGACATGACTTAGCGACTGAACAACAACATTTCTTTGCTCTTTTAGTGGCTTCTGACAGACAGACAAACACAGCCCTTTATTTTTGTTACTTAGGGGATAATTGCCAATGAATAAGGGGTGGGATTGTTTAGAGCTCCCCTCCGTACTGATATGTCCTCTAAGATAAATGGTCTAGTCGTGACCGACTGTAGGGGGCGGTGCTCATCTCCGTTTCAAAGCCTGTAGAGCCGGCGTTTTTGTCCAATCATGTGGCCAGCATGACTCTACGCTGTAGCGCACGGAACGCCATTACCTTCCCACCGAAGTGGTCCCTATTTATCTACTTGCATTTTTTAGGTGCTTTTGAACTGCTAGGTTGGCAGGAGCTGGGACAAGCAACAGGAGCTCACTCCGTCATGCAGCCTCGAACTCCCAACCTTCCGGTTGAAAGCCCAGCAACAGCGGATTAACTCGCTGTGCCACCACGTCCCACTGATATGTCCTCTAGTTGCACATGAAAAGCATGCAATTGGCTCCCTATTGTCTTTGTAACAAGGAGCTCCACATGTCCCTTTGATTAGCCACATAATTTGATCCACTAGACTAGGGGTCAGTGTTCTGTACAGTGTACACTCCATTGTAAGCACTGAAACATTCTCCCCGTAACTGCAGTTTCTCTCGGTAGACATCACAGATATGAATGGGTTAAAATCTTCTAAGGATCTGAGTAACAATCCAGTCTTCTGTTTTGCTAGGAGCACAAAGGCAGTCAAAGCAAAATTCTGCATAATTGTGGCTGACCTAGGTAAGTGTGTCTCATAATCTCCTTTTGTTTTGAGTTTAAGATTGCAGGTATCTTTAATCAAGTTGATTTGATCTCTTAAGCCAGGCTTTTCAAAGACTCCATTTAGGGCCTGCCGTGTTTGCCTGCATGACAAGTACAAACTGTGTGCTGCTAAGGCTTTTTACAATAACATTCCCAGACTTTGCATTAAATCTCTTCCATTGCGAAACCTGCTTATCTCCTTGTCTTGACTCAGCCTCATCTAGCGTGTCTATTACTCCCTGTTCTTCTAAATCACACTTTATATGATATTTGCGTTCCTACTCAAAGGATTGCAAACCCGGCCTTAGGAATTGGTACTGAATAATGCCTCACTCATTTAGAGCACAATCCTGACTTGGAGTTAGGCTGGCACAGTTAGGCCAGCAAAGTTTGGCCGGCAGAAAGGCCACTGTGAAGCCCATCTGGATCACTCTTGGAGTCAGGGAGGATGGCGCTTGTCTGTGTGCTGGCCTCTCTGACTCAGAGTGTGGTCTGACTCCAAACATACTTGACGGTGTCCCTTGTGCTGGCCAAACTTTGCTGGCCTAACTGTGCCGGCCTAACTCAATTTAGGATTGCACTCTTAGGGCACAATCCTATGCAAGTCTACTCAGAAGTAAGTCCTATTGTGTTCAGTGAGGCTTACTCCCAGGAAAGTGGGTACAGGATTGCAGCCTTGCTTTCTGTAATTGGCCCATGTCCTGTTGGAAAAAGAAGTCTGTGAGTGTGAAATAACATATAGTGAAAAACGCTTTTTCCAGCAAAGACAAGCTAACCTAGTCTTTTAGACTTTCCTTGTCATAAAGGATATTCTATATACACATCATTTTCATGTCATATTTTCAGTATATCTCAATGGCTTTCTGTACATCTTACTCTGGTGCATAAATTCCTGCTGCACAATCTTGCTCTAATTTTGGTTCCTGTTACCTCCTTACCACCAGGATGACCCCAAACCATAAATGTTGTTTTATACTAATGGCTTCCAATTCTGCAATAAACCTCTACATTGATTTTGCAAACCTCTCTACTCATGGTTTCTACAATGTGCTCCACTTTCTCGATGTGTTCTAAAAGTGTACTTAACCAGGCCTAGTTCAATATACTGGTATATTAATGAAGACAAGTGAGGTACCAACCCCATATTTTGGATTAATTCTGCTGTTGCCTCTGTTTGCTAATCCATGGCCTGCAGAAGAGAGCCTGCAACAAACATGGTGGTACAAGCAACTGAGATATTGCTTCTCTGCCATGGAAAGCTACATCAGCAGGATAATTTAGGATTGGTAGAGCTGCCATTGGTAGCTGTCCTTGGAATTGGGTGGTGCTCACCAATACATGGTTTGCAATGTGATGCTCAAGGAGCACACTTTTCTGCCATCTTTGCCTTATATGCTGTGCTAAGCATGCTTGAAATGAGTTTGAGCATGTGAATAACCACAGCCAGGGGCAAACGAGTGGCTGGAGGGTGGAGCCAGGTGCAGAATGACATGGGAGGTGGCGCCAGTGACCTACTGCTTCCCATGAGCCATTCAGCAGATTCAGTAACTTACATATACACAGATACAAATCTGCATCTGGGTTAATACAGCTCATTAATTCTAACAGTTATTCTCAAACATTTTAGCACCAGGACCAGTGATGGTATCTGGTAATGAAGATCTGGAACGCTGGGCGGGACTTACGTGTGATTGGCTGCCCTGGCCCCGGAGGGGGCACCTGCTCACTAGGGGGACGGGTGGGGGGCGCGCCGGGTGCCTGGGTGAGCAGCGGTGGGGCGCGCCAAATGGGGGCAGCCCGCACAGTGGGCGGGCAGGCGGTGGAACGGAACGGACGGGCTGCCAATCACACGTAAGTCCCGCCCAGCATTCCGGATCTTCATTACCAGATACCATCGCTGACCAGGACCCACTTATTAGAATGACAATCTGTCCAGGACTCCCAGAAGTGACGTCGTGGCTGGAAGTGCTGTAATGGTGACGCCAGAGCCTGCTGCTTTCCTGAGAATGCTTTCCTGAGAATGCTTTTCCTGAGATACATTTCCTGGGCAGAAGATTTAGCCGAGAGGGTTAATGCCTCCGTTTGCCCGAAGATAACACCTGAAGATCTCAAGGTCGTGAGCTCGGGACTGCAGGAAGTCTCTGAGAGCGGCAGACCTTGCAGCTGCGGCTGATTAGAAGCTGAGCTTCAGCTGCCTCGTGGGAGGAGGAGTGTGCTGAAGGTCAGCTGCGTCTCTGGTGTGAGCAGGGAAGCATCAGCCAGCAGAAGACAGACGGGTGGCTAAAGAAAGAAGGCTAAATCCAGAAAGGAAGATCTGAATGTGTGTAGTTCTTGAAAGACAGAACATTTCTGTAAATTGTAAAAACCTTCGGGTTTATGAAAGGTCTGCCTATGTAAACCGCCTTGAGTTGTAATCACTAGAGAAATCTAGTGATCTTAAGAAAGGCGGTATATAAATACATGTATTATTATTATTATTATTGGGTTATTTCTCAGCCATTTTCCAATAGCAAAGTGAATCAGAAATTAAAAAGCCTATTTGCAACCTGACACAAGCAAAACAACCACCCAGCCCTCCCCCTTTCCAGCATCCCATATTTTCCATAGGGCTGCCCTAGGTGCTTTGCAACCCACCAGAAATTGGCTCATGACCCATTGGTGGTCCCAACCCACAGCTTGGGAAACCCCTGTTCTCACACAAAACTCTACATTAGTCACAAACCTGCCTTCTCCTGAGTTAGACCCTTGGACCTAGTTGTTGTTGTTGTTGTTCAGTTGCTAAGTTGTGTCCAACTCTTCATGACCCCCTGGACCACAGCACGCCACTCCCTGTGGTCCAGGCACTCCCTGTGGTCCACAGCACTCCCTGTCCCCCACTAGCTTCCAGAGTTTGCCCAATTTCATGTTTGTTGCTTCGGTGACACTATCTAACCATCTCATCCTCTGCTGCCCCTTTCTCCTTTTGCCTTCCATCTTTCCCAGCATGAGGGTCTTTTCTCAAGAGTCCTCTCTTCTCATCAGGTGGCCAAAGTATTTGAGCTTCAGCTTCAGTATTTGTCCTTCCAGGGAGCAATCAGGCTTGACTTCCTGTAGGATTGACCGATTGGTTCTCCTTGCAGTCCAGGGGACTCTCAAGAGGCTTCTCCAACACCATAATTCAAAAGCATCTATTCTTCGGTGCTCCGCCTTCCTTATGGTCCAGCTCTCACATCCATACATTGCTACTGGGAAAACCATCGCTTTGACTATGCGAACCTTTGTTGGCAGGGTGATGTCTCGGCTTTGTATTAAGTTGTCTAGGTTCGCCATAGCTTTCCTTGGACCTAGTTAGGGAGCTAGTATTGGAGCTAGTTGTGGGAGCCAGTTATTAGATCCTATGTAAGTTTTAGTTGTGTGTGTGGTTGTTCTAAACAACTGTTCCGTTTGTTCTGATGTGTTTTTTAGAAGACATCTCAAATGTCTTCAGCGCCTAGACATCATCTACTCCATTACGATGTACATTATACATTATAAAGAAATTCCCTTCTGGCTGTCAATATGAAGTTCTATTGGACCCTGAGTAAGAGCACATTCCATCCACTGAGCCTTTTGTTATTTTTCGGGAATGTGAGAAAAGGGTTGCTAAGGCCAGGACACAAACGTGTTGACTAAAGACTTTCAAGCAATTACTTTAGCCAGTCTCTTGACACCGACTGAGCCAGCAGGGTAGCTTGCCACACGCACAAACATTAAGATAATGTAAAAGCCCATCTTGAAAAATCAGCACAGAAACACAACAGCAAGGAATCAAATAACCACTGAGCTCTCCTGTCTGAAGGCCCTAAAAATAAAAAGGTTTTCATCAGCCTCTTAAGGCACAATCCTAGCCAACTTTCCAGCCCCAGGGTAGGGGCAATGCAGCTCTTAAGGGGTCAAGTATTTCCTTATCTTGAGGAGGCTGAGGGTTGAGAATAAAACAGCCAATATTATCATGCCATTGTACAAATCGATGGTAAGGCCACACCTGGAATATTGTGTACAGTTCTGGTTGCCGCACCTCAAAAAGGACATAGTGGAGCTGGAAAAAGTGCAGAAGAGAGCGACAAAAATGATTATGGGGCTGGGGCACCTCCCTTATGAAGAAAGACTGCAGCGTTTGGAGCTCTTCAGCCTAGAAAAAAGGTGCCTGAGGGGGGACATGACTGAGACATACAAAATTATGCACAGAAGGGATAGAGTCGATAGCGGGATGTTCTTTTCTCTCTCTCAAAACACCAGAACCAGGGGGCATCCGCTAAAACTGAGGGTTGGGAGAGTTAAAACAGATAAAAGGAAGTACTTTTTAACCTAGCGGGTTAATCTGTGGAACTCTTTGCCGCAGGAGGTGGTGATGGCATCTGATCTGGATGCCTTTAAGAGGGATTGGATGGATTTCTGGAGGAAAGGTCCATTGTGGGCTATAGGCCATGATGGATTGTGCAGCCTCCTTACATTGGTGGTGGGCTACTTCAGAGTACCGGGTGCAAGGGAGTGGCAATAGGATGCAAGCATCTTGTTGTCTCGTGCGCTCCCTGGGGTACCTGGTGGGCTGCTGTGAGATACAGGAAGCTGGACTAGATGGGCCTTTGGCCTGATCCAGCAGGGCTCTTCTTATGGATAGGGTCCTGGGATGTACAGTGTGACTACAAGGATCATCCTGACTTTCCTAAGCAGCTTCTTTGCTTTATTTACCTCATATTTACCTCAGAATTTTACCTCAGAGTGCCAGATACAAGCGAGTGGTGTTTGGACCACTCTCGGAGTCAAAGAGGCCAGCACACAGTCGTGCGCCATCCTCCCTGACTCTGAGAGTGGTCCAAACATACTTTATGATGTCCCTTCTGCCGGCCAATCTTTGCTGGCTTAGTTTGTTGTTGTTGTTGTTGTTGTTGTTGTTGTTGTTGTTCAGTCGCTAAGTCGTGTCCGACTCTTTGCGACCCCCTGGACCACAGCACGCCAGGCCTCCCTGTCCTCCACTAGCTTCCGGAGTTCACCCAACATCATGTTCATTGCTTCGGTGACACTGTCTAACCGTCTCATCCTCTGCCGCCCCCTTCTCCTTCAATCTTTTGGCTTAGTTTATGCTAGCCTAACTCAGTTTAGGATTGCGCCCTCAGTACTGTATCTAACTCTGCCCAACTGGAACACAATTATGTGTCTCCCATGCCTTCTTTTATACTCTTGTTTCCCTTCCATGGTCTTCCTTATCGTGTTCCTTATCTTGCTGCGTTACTGATTTAAAGCGGAAGGCTGCATTTTCAATAACTCTGCAGAGGCTCAAGGCTACAGCAATGAAACCATGAAATTATTGGAAAACTATCTTCTCCCCAATTGTTTTGTATCATCCAGAGGGACGATATATCTGTTTCAATCTTGGTCAGCGGTGGAGCTATGGGGCGGGGTGGCGTGCTAGGTTCTGCAGGCGCGAGGTCTGGGTAAGCGGGCCCTCCCACTTGCCACAGAATCTGGGCAGCAATGGCAATGTGCAGGTGCTCATGAGCAATGGCAATGCGCAGGAGTGGGAGGGGTCACTTACACAGCGCATTGCAATGCCTGCAGTACTTATTGCGCCGCACCTCCGAAGCTATGCCACTGATCACGGTTATAATTTTTCCTCTTAATTTCTATTATTATTTATTGCTATTGTAGGTAAAGGTGCAATCCTAACTAATATTCCAGCCCCAGGGTAAGAGCAATGCAGCTCTGAGGCAAGGGAACAAACATTTCCTGTGACGACTACTCCACTGCAGGATGCAGCACATGCCCCATTTGGAACAGCTAGCTCAGGGCTGGAAGGTTGGTTAGGACTGCACAGTGGTTCTCAAACTTTTTAGCACCAGGACCCACTTTTTAGAATGACAATCTCTCCAGGACCCACTGGAAGTCATGGTACTGCTAACTGGGCAAGAGGCACTTTTTCAAGTGGTGTCCCTCTTATATTTAGCAGGGGGAGAGTAATTGTCCCTCTTCATCCCAGCGCAGTGTCTTTTCTAGTGGTTGTTGCTGGTTGTTGCAGCATTTTTTAGATTGTGAGCCCTTTGGGGACAGGGAGCCATTTAACTTTATTATTATTTGCCTGTAAACCGCTTTGGGAACTTCTTGTTGAAAAGCGGTATATAAATACTCTTTGATTGATTGATTGATTGATTGATTGATTGATTTTGATGCCGGAGCCTGCTGCTTTCCTGAGAATGCAGCAATAAATTGGGCCATTTCAAAGCCATTTTCCAATAGCAAAGTGAATCAGAAGGAGAAAAAAAGCCTATTTGCAACCTTGACAAACAATTGCACAGCGCTCCCTTTTTCCAGCATCTCATCTTCACATATTTTCAATATGGGGGCTCTAGGTGCTTTGTGATCCACCTGAAATTGGATCGTGACCCACTGGTGGGTCCCAACCCACGGTTTGGGAACCTGTGCCCTAAGACATTATTCTTGGGGTGGTGGTGGTGGTGAAAGAATGAGGTATTTCTAAGATATGTTCTGACTTGTCATGTCAGTTGACAGGCTGGAACCCTTCAGAAGGCAAGGCACACCAGAATTATTGATCAGGATTTAAAAGTGACAAAACTGAAAGATTTAGTTTGAATCCTGATCTTTGGACTTCAGCAGCAATGCTAATTTTGAAGATTGTTCTCCTTTTCTTTTGGTTAAGTAGTAGTTCATTCAATCATGCATAGGGTGACCCAGATACATCACTCCCGTTTCGCAGAATTACAGTCAGGATGAAACTAAAGGCATACATATGTAGAATTTTTAACTGGCTGTTCTGTACTTTGAGGCTTCTGCCATATTCGGGCCACCCTTACATTAAACGTAACACATGGAGATTAAAATCAAGGATCAGTTGTTGATTGAACTCCTGAAAGCCTTTCAGAAAATGTATCTTGAAAGTTTGATGAAGGCATCCTATAGGCACCTGAATGTCACTTACATCTGCCTTACTTGCCCCCCTTGCATTGCTCTATTTTTAGGTTCACATGTGTAAATACCACCATAAGAAGAGTCCTGCAGGATCAGGCCAAGGGTCCATTTAGTCCACCTTCCTGTATCTCACAGTGGTCCACAAAGAGCACTCAAGACAACAAGATACCTGTATCCTGTTGCCACTCCCTTGCATCTGGCATTCATACCTCTAAAACTCAGAGGTGGCAAATAGGTATCATGGCCTGTAACCTGTGATGGACTTTCCCCCCATAAATGTGCCCAATCTCAATTTAAAGACATCTAGGCTAGGTGCCATCAACACGTTATGTGACAAGATAGATTACTTGCTGGGAAAAGAAATATTTTCTTTTGTCTCTAAGGGCACAATCCTAACCTGGAGTTAGGCCAGCCAAGTTTGGTTGGCACAAGGGACACCGTAAAGTATGTTTGGACCACTGTTTGAGAGGCCAGCACACAGACATGCATCGTCCTCCCTGACTCCGAGAGTGGTCCAAACTGGCTTTACTGTGGCCCTTGGCTTGGCTAAACTTTGCTGGTCTAACTATGCCAGCCGAACTCCTGGTTTGGATTGCATCCTGACTGTCTTGCTACTTAATTTTAGTGGATATCCCCTGGTTCTGGTATTATGGGCCAGCACAAGTTAGGACTGGGCTGACAGTGTACCAAGCAAGTAAAACAATAATTAAGAATAAAAACAAGAGCTGCCATCATAATCAGAATATAACTCTCATGGTGTTGATGTTTTCATAATAAATGTTTTGCTTTGATTGGATATTGAACTACTGCTATTAGTTCTTCCATGTTTTAAATACTTTAAAGCAGTGTTTCTTAAACTGGGGGTCAGGACCCACTAGGTGGGTCATGTAGCACCTAGGGCAGCCATTATTGAAAATATGGGAAGATAAGATGCTGCAAAGGGGGGAAGCTGTGTAGTTATTTTGCTTGTGTCAAGGTTGTAAACAGACTTTATTTCCCTTTCTATTTTGCTATTGGAAAATGGCTGAGAAATAAACCAACTTATTGCCGCATTCTCAGGAAAGCAGCAGACTCTGGCGTCACAATACTTCTGGCTATGACATCACTTCTGGTGGGTCCAGGACAGATTGTCATTCTAAAAAGTGGGTCCTGGTGTTAAAAAGCTTGAAAACCACTGGGGGAAGGTGTCGGCATGCCAGAACAGAGAGGAGGCAAGAAAAAAGTTGTCCTCCTCCCCTCATATGGAGCTGTTGCTCCTCCTGTCAAGGACTGGTCGGTAAAGATTGGACTGGGCAGAAGATTTAGTCGAGAGGGTTAAAGCCTCCGTTTGCCTGAAGATAACAGCTGAAGATCTGAAGGTCGCCAGTTCGGGACAGCCGGAAGTCTCTGTGAGCGGCAGACCTTGTAAATTGCGACTGATTAACAGCTGAGCTTCGGCTGCCTTGTGTGAGGGGGAGTTGTGCCGAAGTTCAGCTGCTTCTCTGGTGGGAGCAGGGAAGCCACTTTTCAGCCAGCAAGAAGACAAATGGGTGGCCAGAAAGAAGGACTAAATCCAGAAAGATGCATCTGTATGTGTGTAGTTCTTGGAAGATAGAACATTTCTGCATAAATTGTAAAAACCTTCAGGTTTCTGAATAAAGTCTGCCCATGTAAACCACCTTGAGTTATAGTCATTAGAGAAATCTGGTGACCTAAGAAAGGCGGTATATAAATCCAAGTATTATTATTATTATTATTATTATTATTATTATTATTATTATTATTATTATTATTATTATTATTATTA
>JAJKFI010032235.1:0-18128 GCA_029204185.1 Lerista edwardsae
CGCAGTCAGCACTGGGAGTGGGAGGCTCTTGCCAGCCACCGCCCCCCCACCCAGCACAGGCCGGGCCCACCAGCGAACCCCTTTCTTGATGGCAGGTAAGGGCAACCTGGCGCCGTCTGCCTGGCACTCGATTCCTCTTGCGCTGACGGCTGTGACGATGGCCTTGGCTGGGAGACCTTTCCCAGCTCTCCCTTTTTCTGCCCCGTTGCAGGTTGTCTTCGAAGGGATCCGGGGTCGGGGCATCGAGGGGGACATCGCCATTGACGACATCGCCATTGTGGAAGGAGAATGCACGAAATCCGACTATGTCAACAACCGTAAGTGGCTCCCCTCTCGAGTGATGCCAGACACCGGAGACCTGGGGCTCCGCACGGGTCGCAGTGGGCTGAGCAAGCGCGCTGTACTGGGGCCTGATCCAAACTGAGCCCAGGTCAGTTCAAGGCGGATAAGTCCCTTCTGATCTGAGCTCTGGAGATCAGGTCGGCCTCTGCAGTGCAGCCCATGACATGGCCAGCAGAAAGGAGTCAGGTTGCATTAAGAGGAGTAAATAGCGGAGAGTTAGTTTGGTCAAGCAGAAGATTTAGTCGAGAGGGTTAATGCCTCCGTTTGCCTGAAGATAAGAGCGGAAGATCTGAAGGTCGCCAGTTCGGGACAGCCGGAAGTCTCTGTGAGCGGCAGACCTCGTTAATTGCGGCTGATTAACAGCTGAGCTTTGGCTGCCTTGTGTGAGGGGGAGTTGTGCCAAAGTTCAGCCGCTTCTCTGGTGGGAGCAGGGGAGCCATTTATCAGCCAGCAAGAAGACAAACGGGTGGCCAGAAAGAAGGACTAAATCCAGAAAGATCCATCTGTATGTGTGTAGTTTTTGGAAGATAGAACATTTCTGTAAAAATTGTAAAAAAAAAAAATTGTTTACGAATAAAGTCTGCCTCTGTAAACCGCCTTGAGTTATAGTCATCAGAGAAATCTGGTGACCTAAGAAAGGCGGTATATAAATGCAAGTATTATTATTATTATTATTATTATTATTATTATTATTATTATTATTATTATTATTATTCCTCTGAGGAGCACCAATCACCCTAGGTTTCTGGGGGGACAATGTCCTTCTTGACCACCTCCCCACAAATCCCCCGGGGTCAGAGGTGTGCTTTCAGGCTCACTGAGACCAGAATCGCAAGGCTTGGCAGGTGGGAGGGGGACACCCAGCCCGGCCCAGGGGTCTGGAGGTCGCCAGGCGCCAGCCAGGCAGGTTGTCCCACAAGGGAGCAGGTGGATGAGCAGCAGGGAGAAGCGGCTCCATTGGCAGCGGAGCAACAGGCCGGTCGGACTGAGGAGCCGGCCGATGAGGGCCAGCGACGTTCTGGAACCAGGCGGGAACTCCCAGGCCCTGGGAGCCAGCCCGGTCCAGGCCGAGGGGGGAGCTGCAGTGCCGCTGGTGGCATAGCTGGAGGGGGCTGCGTGGCGAGTGCTGGAGGCAGTGCGGCATGTGAGAACAGCCATGACACACGCACACGCACCAGGGTTCCTCGGGGAGGCCTCCCTCCTCAGATGCCACGATGGGGCGGAACATGGGGGAGGAACGGGGGAGGAACATGAGATTGTCCCGGTGGGACTCAGGGACTCAGTGGCTGATTCAAAGGTCACGCCACACAAGGGACCGTCGGGGCAGCCCCAAGCACAGGGGCCTGCCAGAGGGGAAGGGCACAGGAGCAGAAGAACTTCTTCCTCTGGCCGGCGAGAGTGCTGGACTGGGCACAGGGAGAGCGAGGCTGCAGGCCTCTGCACCCTTTCCTGGGAGTAAGCCCCGCTGAGCACTTACTTCAGAGCAGACATGCACAGGCTTGCGCTGTCCGTTTCCAGGATCTTCTTGCTCAGCCCTGACGTCCATTCAGTGACATTGGCCCAGCCTCACAGTCAAACCTACCACTCCGCAGGGCTTACTGAGGATAAAGCGGGGTGGCCCCCACATGTGCACACCCAGCCTGCAGAGGCCCAGGAAGAGGACATGGCCAGAGGGCCTGTCCATGCGCTGATCCCCGGGGGGGGGGGGACCCTCTGCGCCTCGAGGAGTCTAACTCGCTTTCCCCTTCTGTTTAGATATACCTTCGGGCGCTGTCAGGACGCTGGTGCATATACGGATCCTGCCCATCGCCCTTCTCCTGTCTGTCTTAAGTCATCAGAGGTGACCTTATTCCGGCAGAGGCCACATCACAGACGCCGCACCGCGCACTGGCATGAGAAAAGAGTCTTTGTACAACGAACATTTCAAAAACAAAAAAGAAACAGAAACTACCAAAGATTCCTCCACTGACTGACTCAAATACGAAAACAATTTTTAAAAAAATCAAACTTAAAAATATATATATATATATTAAAAAAGGAAGCATTGGGAGTTTATTCGACACACGACGTAAGGTGGAATGAACAAACCAGGGATTGCGGGCGCAGGACTGACGCTCTGCGGACTCCCCACGGAAGCCACGAGGCAGACCTTCAGGTGCTTTTTGTGGCTCATTAGCAAAGAACAAACGAGAGAGAGGGAGATGGGGACACACACACACACACACACACACACACACCCCACGTCTATTGGAAGGACTCTGTCAAAAGAGCTGTAGACTTCCTTGTCAAAGCACAAAGTCATGGCTTGTTTTGTTTCACGTGAATCGTTTGCTTGTTGCCATGGAAACCTAATGGCCTGCCAACAGAGAGGTTTAATAAAAGGAGAGAGCGAGAGGAGGAGGAGGAGGAAAGGAAGGGCCCTACACCTCACTGCAAAACAGGGTACCCGAGGAGCCGGCGTTCGCCCCCCCCCTTCACCCCGGTTTCCAAGCGTCGGCTTCCAGACCCGCCGCAGGCCCTGCCTTCGGACGGACATGGGCCGCAGTGACTCCGGAGCCCTTGAAGACCTTCAGCTCCTCACGGCAGTGCTTGACTTCACGGCACACGGCCGCCGTTTTGCATGCATTCCTCAGCTCCGGGACGCACGTCTGGTGACACGGACCTGTCCAGAGTTTGCTTGCGGCCACCTGAGCCCCACGAAAGACCTTCCCTGTCCCCCAACTCCCTCCGAGGCCCAGCCCCCCACTCCGCCTCCCCGGCCCCCCACTCCTGACTCTCCTGACCAAGTGACGAAACCAAACTACCATCTTTTTTTCTAAAATGCCATGGAAACCAAGTGCCTTCAGCGACAACAAGCCTGAGACGGGGGGGGAGCCACCCCCGGAGCTCCCGCCGAGCGAGGCCTGCAGGCTGGGGGCAGGTCTGCCCAGACTCTTTTTCTAAAGCAAACTCCGGAGCAGGACCGCAGGCCAGGAGACGCCCCTCAGCCCCACGCAAGCCCCTTCCGGCCGGACGGACTCGCAGTGCAGCCCGAAGCCCCTTCGGACGGAGACCTCTGCTGCCCCCCCTCCCTGCCAGCCACGGCCTTTCAGCGTGGGGTCCCTGAGGAGACGGCCTCAGCCCGCCCTTGGCAGGTCGCCAAGAGGGGGCGGCTGGACCCAGAAGGGCGGATAGGGTGGCCCTGAGCAAAGAAGGTGGCGGTGAGATCCACCCACCCACACACACCCACACCCACACAGAGCCACACACCTGATTTTCCTTACTCGCACCTCTGCGCAACACGGTTCCAACTTGAGCCAGCGGAGGGAAGTCACAGTGCGTACGGAAGACAGCCGACCACGGACTCTTTCCGGCCAAAGACAGGCCAGCCGACCCGGTTTCATTCCCAGACACGGAGAAGAGAAGGCCTCTGCCCTTTCAGCAGACTCTGTGCAAATTGTGAAATATTATTTTATTATTTTAGCAAAATTTTAAAGAGAAACAAAACAAACCACTTTTACAAAAAAACAAAACCTGTAAAAATTATTTTCAGCGACCGGCTCCATCCCATACCTGTAATCAGCCAGTTTTCCAATACACTGTAAATTTTTCCTTCTACGAGTTGGTAATGAAAATTTGAAGACCTTTTTCCTTAAATTATCTCAGCTTTTAACTTCATTAAAAAAAAGACTTTTGTCTAAGCGAGAGTTACGATGATGATTATTCTGCTAATTACTTGCTCTTTTGGTACCCTATGATGAAAAAGAGGGGGGGAACCTTATATGCAAATAATTCAGATTTAAAAAAAAATACCTTTGAAAACACTGATACAAAAAAAGCACAAAAAGATGCAGTAAAAAGTGATGAGGCTTGGGTTTGGTTTGGTTTTTTAAATTATGTAGGGGAAAAAAAGAGTTTGTGCCAATTCAGTCATTCAACTGAAAGAGATAATTTTACAACTATGTTCAATAAAGCTTATTTCCAGGTAAGGGAATGGTGCGTGTCTTTGTTGAGCATGGCAGGCACCCAGAAGCTCTTGACACCCCTCCCTCTCCCTTTCCTCCCCCTGGATCACTGAGGGCACAACCCCAGACACCCGCGGGGCTGACACGTGTGGCCTGCGCCGGCCCACTGCTGGCTGTCGTGAAATTGCAGAGAGGCACTTTCGCACCAGTGCAAGCCGCACGGTGTCTATGCAAGCAGCTGTGTTGACACAGTTGTACCAAAAAAGAGCCACCAGTAAGCCACCCTGCTTCTGGCCAGCACTGGGGCTTTTCTGGGAGGGGGGAGGGGTGGGGGCAGAAGAGGGCGGGAGGAGGGATTTCCGGTGGGCAGGGTGGAACAAGGAGGGGGGGTGAGGCTATTAGGCCGCGTCCAAACCCCCTTCCACGGACCGTGGGGCCCTGATTCGGACCTCTTGGCACGCTCGGACCCGCGCCTGCTAAAAATGGCACCTACTCCAGGATAAGTGGACGAACGTGCCCTTGCCCTGGGGAGGGGCAGCTGCCCCTGCCCTGCATTGGGGACAGCATAGGCAAGCAGGCCAGCCTCTTCCAGCATAGGTTAGGATTGCACTGTGATTGTTTCCTGAAATACTATATTATTATTATTGTTATTATTATTGTTATTATTATTATTATTATTATTATTAATAATAATAATAATAACAACAATAACAATAATAATAATAACAATAATAATTTATATTACATACCCAGCAATTCACAAATGTGTGTGTGTGGGGGTAAGACACAGAACTCTTCTTTGTAAATTCTACGCAGTCACACCTAATCTCACACCTATGACTGCTTCAGGTGTCCCATCCAAGACCAGCGATTGTAGGTAAGCAGTCTGTCAGATTTACATAGATTCCATATTTAAAAGGAATTGATTGCACCAACGTGGAGACAATAATCAAAACCAAGATCAGGCCTCGGACAGTGAGAGAAATCTGCAGTATGTGTAAACCTACCTCTCCAAATGTCAATGTCGAAACCCCCTTGATTTGCAGCTCCTGCCTATACAAAGACCTCAAGGGACCGCCCGGGGGGGGGGGCTGTCTCTCCTTCCCTATCAGCGTCAAGCTGGTACAAAAATCTTGGTTCCTTGAGAGCAGAGACCAAGGGAGCTTCAAGGGGAACCGGCCCCACTGAGACCCAGCGGAGTTGGCTGTAAGAATGACCCGGGAGGCTCCAGGTCTGCTCTGAAGCACTGCCTGCTGCAGCCATCATTGTACTGCTTGGTCAGTGCATTGCCCAGGTCAGCCCCCCCCTTACCTGCTCCCTGGACTGGAAGAGGAAGAAGGGGGCAAAGCAGGACAGGAAGTGTGGAGGAGAAGCGCATCGTGGACACTCTGGATCGCCCCTCTCCACTGCTCTGCACTTTCTCCTCCATTCCATCTTTTCCAGTACAGGGTCTGGGAGGAGAGCAGAGGAAAAGAAATGGGGGGGGGGGGGGCGATTGCCTCAATCTGTTGTCAGTGAGGCAACTGCCTCAACCAGCCACATGCATGAACCGAGCCTGGACTTTGCACAGGTGTTTATCGGAACCAGGCTTGTCGGAGGTGAAACACAGGTTCCAACTCACTCAATCCCCATGTGTATATGAAAGCAAACCATGGTAAACTAGAAACGGGAACTCGTTAACTTAATTCTCCCTGAAATCCAATGTTTCTTGGTGGTTTTCTTTTTTAACTCCTCCACTCGATCCAGCGATTTATTCATGCACCTCTGGTGGCCTCTCCGCCTGTTCCGGTTTCTTCTGTACTCCTTTTTGCACTTTGTCAGAATTAGTAATTTTGTCTCCGGTGAGTGTGTGCTGTTCTCAGTCTTATTCATCTGCTTTTTGATTAGTTAAACTGCTGGACCAAAAATAGTCACTGGACGTTATTTGGACCAGACCATCTGTCATCAACCCCAGGGGTGTGTGTGAGAGGCTCTGTGGGGCATCCGTCCCTCCGACAAAGGCAACACAGGTCAGCCTACAAGACTTTGTTCCACACTGTTCTCAGAGCAAACCTGTGAGATGGGGTGAGGTGGAGAGAAAGTGCATGGCCCAAACATAAGAACATAAGAAGAGCCCTGCTGGATCAGGCCAAAGGCCCATCTAGTCCAGCTTCCTGTATCTCACAGCGGCCCACCGGGTGCCCCAGGGAGGCATGAGACAACAAGATGCTTGCATCCTGTGGCCACTCCCTTGCACTCCGAAGTAGCCTACTAAGGAGTGTAAAGAGGTTGCACAATCCATCATTGCCTATATAATAGCCCACGATGGACATTTCCTCCAGAAATCTGTCCAATCCTCTTGTAAAAGCATCTAGGACAGATGCCATCACCATCTCCTATGGCAAGGAGTTCCACAGATTAATGACCCTCTGGGTAAAAAACGTATTTCTTGTTATCCGTTCTAACTCTCCCAACCCACAATTCCTCCCATGCATAATTTTGTATGTCTCAACCATGTCCCCCCTCAGGCGCCTTTTTTTAGGCTGAAGAGCCCCAAACGCTGCAGCCTTTCCTCCTAAGGGAGTTGCCCTAGCCCAGTGGTGCTTTTCCGGTAGCCCAAAGCTCCCCAGTTCCCCCACCGCCTTGAGCCAAGTCCTCCGTCCTGTCCATTACACCACACTGGAGCTGATCATCCGTGTAAGAGTTGGAAGCACCGCCTGACGTTCCCCTTGCCGTGTTGTACACAATATTTGTGAAGGGCCGCTCGCCCCAAGCGGCCTCACAGTCGATTTGGCTTCTCCAAGGTTCCTCCTCCGTGGATTCTTACAAACAATGTACTCTCATGAGCACACTCACCTTCTCCCTTCTCTCTCCTTTTCTCCTCCTCCTCCTCCTCCTCACACAGATGCTCCCCGTGGCATTTTCTCCCAAGGGGGTTCTCCGTCCCAGGAGGAATTGGGGGCAGGGAGAGACTGGACACAACTGCCACGGCAGACTCCAAATCTCATCCCCTCTGCTTTTCACCTCCCCACCACTTTTCTGGCATTAGCTATACGGCACCAAAAGAGGTGCCATATGTTTGAGGAGTCCCATGGAAAGCCCCAGGGCTTGCCATGAAGTAAGTAAAAATATTTACTTACCTCCCTTTACCCCGGGCCACCCCCACCGCTCCCACCACTGGCTGCCGGGGATGCCTTTTCGGCCTGACTGCTTCAGCACTGGTGGCAGGGAATAGGACTGGCGCCCAAATCCACGACTTTATGGAGCTGCAGGCCAACCCCAGACCCTTCCAAGCTAGTCCCAGCTACCCCAACTGGTCCCGGCTCTCCAGCGGGGGGGGGGGGGAGGGAAATGATCCCTCCCTCCTGCAAGATGGTTTAACTGAAGATTGACCATGCAGCCATCAGCAGGCACAGCCTCCCCTGCTGGTCCCTGGCCCCTTGCTCAGGGAAGTGTGCTGGAGAGGATGGGTGATCCCGCTTTAGGGCAAGCTGGTGGGATGGATGACCTCTGGCAGCAGACCAGCACCCTAAATGCCAGCACTGGTAGCCAGACTGATAGCCAGCCCCCAGGAGTCTGGCTCTGCAGACATGGACCAGGTTGGTCCCAGAGGCCACTGCAGGGACCAGCAGCAGCCCTGAGACGAGAAGGGCCAACTGCCACCGGCCCATCAGCTGCTCCGCTGCCAGAATCCCGAGTTCTGCTCGATGCCCGCTGCGTTCCACCCAAAAGCCATCAAGGCCAATCCAAAGGGCAGCCAGGCGTGCATTTTGTTCCATTTTCACAGTAATCCCCAGCAAGTGGCTTCTCTCCTGCAACATCCATTCGCTGGTTGGGATTCATTCATCCATTCGCTTGTTTCCAGCTCAGCTGAATGGAGACGGAACCAGTGATGTCATGCAGGGGGTACGCAGGGGTACGCAAGTAGCGGTTCCTAGGATTACGGCTGGCCCCGCCCATTCGCCCACCCACTTGTCGACTCCGCCCCCTGCAACGTTTGAATTTCCTGCATGTTTGAGTTGCCTGCATGTTCTCAGAGCCAGGCAGGCAGGCAGGCAGGCAGGCAGCCAGTGGAGCCTTGCCTTGCCTTGCCACTGAAAAATGAGCTGCTCTGGGGTTGCTCTTGAATACTTTTGGAACTGTTGGGTCACTTTAACATGATGCCAGGCCTCCTTCACATGTTCTGGGGGTGCTGTGGAATACTGTTGCAACTGTTGGGTCAGTTTAAAATTGTCTGAGGCCTCAAAGAGGGCTTTTTTCATGTCACTTCCTGCCACGACCTCACTTCTGGCTTATGACGTCACTTCTGGTGGGCGGGTCATGTTCAGAGACTACGGACATGTTCAGAGACTTGCTTGTTCAGAGACTACGGGTGCAATCCCAGCACTGACAGAGCTGTGCCAGTGGGGCGTGTGCTGCATCCACAGTTGGGGGACAGTCACAGAGGCCTCCTCAAGGTCAGGGGATGTCTGTTCCCTCACATCAGAGCTGCATTGCCTAACTCGTCTCATGGGAGGCCCCCCTGTCCAGTGGTGTCATCTAAATGATTTAAGAACAGGTACTCACTTTTGATTGACACGTGTCGGGACCCGCCCACCGGAAGTGACGTCATAAGCCGGAAGTGATGTCGTGGCAGGAAGGGACATGAAAAAAGGCCTTTTTGAGGCCTCAGACGATTTTAAACTGACCCAACAGTTGCAACAGTATTCCACAGCACCCTCAGAACATGTGAAGGAGGCCTGGCATCACGTTAAAGTGACCCAACAGTTCCAAAACCCCAGAGCAGCTCATTTTTCAGTGGCAAGGCAAGGCAAGGCTCCGCTCACTGCCTGCCTGGCTCTGAGAACGTGCAGGCAACTCAAACGTGCAGGAAATTCAAACGTTTCAGGGGGCGGAGTCGACAAGTGGGCGGGCGAATGGGCGGGGCCAGCCGTAATCCTAGAAACCGGTACTCACGTACCCCCGCGTACCCCCTGCATGACATCACTGCCCCTGTCCCTGCGCAACAACTGATGAATGCAGAAAGCTCTGCCTTCCCGGAATCCAAGCCCCCGCTGCACGCATAGACCTGGCCCGTGCCCATGCCCATGCTGCAGCGTGGTGAGTGGGGCAGGCCCAGAGGACAGGAATGGGCAGCTGCATCCGAGAGCTTAGGCACAGCGGAGGATTCCCGGAAGGGAGCAGATCCCTGCATGTGTCAGCGCAGCTCATTCTTGGGTCTGTGCATTGTTCAAGCATAAGCCATGTGCCCTGCTGCAATGAGCATCCTGCAACGGTGTTGCTCTCACGTAAGTGCTGCAAGCAGAGCAGGATGAGAGACTGAAGAGCTCATTGGACAAGCAGCTCCCAGCACGGGCACATTTCCCCCGGAACGCCTTGACCTCTGTTCCTTGGCCTTTGAGAGGTGTCCTGCTGGAAAGCCCAGTTCCGACCTCGTCTCCTTCCTAAGGAAGTGGCAGCCATTCCTGTCCCAAGGGCAAGACGTGCCATCCTTAGACAAGGACAGAAAATGGCGAGACGTCGGGGACGAGAGGCAGAGGGAATCATGTGGCTGGGGGGGGGGGGGAAGAAAGGGGGGGTGAGAGGTTCCCGTCACCCCCCCCCCGGTTCAACAACACAAGACAATATACAATTGCAGTTGACTGTGTGAGTCCACAAGAAGAAATATTCAAAGAAGTAATACTGAAGTGTCGAACTGCCAGCCGTCACATCCTACAAGGCCCTTCGTGAAGCAGATAAGAACATAAGAAGAGCCCTGCTGGATCAGGCCAAAGGCCCATCTAGTCCAGCTTCCTGCATCTCACAGCGGCCCACCAGGTGCCCCAGGGAGGCAGGAGACAACAAGATGCTTGGATCCTGTTGCCACTCCCTTGCACCCAGTACTCTGAAGTAGCCCACCACCTTTGCAAGGCGGTTGCACAATCCATCATTGCCTGTAGCCCACAATGGACTTTTCTTCCAGAAATCCGTCCAATCCCCTCTTAAAGGCATCCAGACCAGATGCCATCACCACCTCCTGTGGCAGAGAGTTCCACAGATTAACTACCCGCTGGGTAAAAAAGTACTTCCTTTTATCTGTTTTAACTCTCCCAACCCTCAGTTTTAGCGGATGCCCCCTGGTTCTGGTGTTTTGAGAGAGGGAAAAGAACATCCCTCTATCGACTCTATCCCTTCCATGCATAATTTTGTATGTCTCCATCATGTCCCCCCTCAGGCGCCTTTTTTCTAGGCTGAAGAGCCCCAAACGCTGCAGTCTTCCTTCATAAGGGAGGTGCAGATGCTCAGCAAAAGGCAGCGGACGTGGCAAACTGCAAAGCAGCACTTTGATTGCAGGCTGGGCCCAGCGGTGGAAGTGTGGAGAGCAAAGGAGGGAAGCCGGAAAGGGTCCGGCCCGCCCTCCACCCATCCTGGAGAGGCAAACCTGCAAGTCCACAGGCAGCCCACGCAGAGAGAGGAGCAGCTGCCGCCGAGTCCTCCAATGGTGGCGCAGTGGTTGTGCTGCCGTCACATGCGCCAGGGTCGCCGGCAGAAATGGCCAGAGGCTCCACACCCCCACCACACACCACACACCCCCCACCACCCCAGGGCAGGTCATTCAGGGGCGTTTTAGGGTGGGGAGCAGGGGTGGGAGGGGCTGGAGAAAGGAGGAGGGGTGGATCCTGGTGCCAGAATGCCACCCGTGCTCTTCAACCCCAACCTGCCCATGCCAGCAGAATAGCTGGGGGAGGTCAGAGGAGACCCGCAGATGGCCAGGCAGCCTCCCAGGATGCAAGTGGGAAACGTGTCCTTCTATTTATCTCTGCCAGGCCACCTGGTCACCCTCTCCACCACTGCTGAAAGGTGGTGGTGGTGAGACAAGATACTCGCACTTGCCTTGGAGTAAGTTGGATTTAATTCAATGAAGCTTGCTTCTGAGTAGACACGCCGAAGTAGACACGCTGTCAGTGTAGTTTCCAGCCCAGACCTGAAAGTCACAGATTATTTGGAATGCAGGGGTGGGGTGGGGGGGAAGGCCACAGGTTGGGAAAATTTTTTTGGGGGGGGGAGTGAGGAGGGGGCGAGGCTGGGGCAGGCTGTGAGACAACGAGAGGAGACAATATTGGACATGTTGTTTTTTAAATTGTATCTGTTTTTAATTTTGTTGTATTGTTTTTTACATTGTTTTTAATTGTTTTTTTAATGTTAATTTTATATTGTATCTTTTTATATTGTGATGCCGCCTTGAGTGCCTCCGGGCAAAAAGGTGGGGTAAAAATCAAACAAATAAATAAATAAATAAATAAATAAATAAATAAATAAATAAATAATGTATCGGGGAAGACGAGCCAAGGCAACTCTGAGCGGGGGGGGGGGGGGGGGCGGGGAAGGCGGGACAATGAGCCCAGTCTATCCACTGGGGGTGGCATCCGGTCTCCAGGGATATCCCCAGAGCTATCCAAGAGACTGCGTGGGCTGCGGGGAGAGCTCGCGTTCCGCGGCTGAGTGATGGCCGCTGCACACCAAGGCCTGGACCATCGTCATCCTGGGGCATGCAGAATCTCGGGGAGGACGCCTGCCCTGAAATCAGCTCTCCTCCTCTAAGTGGATGGATTTATTCCCATTGAAAATCCATCCACCATTTGGATTTGAGTTTGTCTTGTTAGCTCTGCCACTAGCAATTACTCGCTCGCGCCATGTTTGCAGGAGGCTCCGTGTTGAGCTTCGTCTTAAGGGCGCATCAGCGCATCACGCGCATTTGCCTGCGTGCAGATGGGCTTTAGAGTCTTATGTCTGCACAAACGGCAAAGACGTTCAGGATAAATCCTCAGGGGACCAGCTGAAGCGATGCAGATTTCTGGAAGCACAAAATCAATGTGGGTGGCCTTTTTTTTTTAACGTGGGGCAGCCGCGTGTTCCAGGGCGATGGGCTGGCCCAGCCTGGTCTAACTGCCGGTTTCCAGGGACTCGACAAAACCCGTCCACTCCCCCAGCTCCAGGTTCAATAAAGCAACGCGTCATGACCCCCGTCTGGGCCGTGTCATTCAGGGGGAACAGACCAGAACAGGCGTTCCGGATCCTAACGGGCTCCGTGGCTGGTTCCGGGCTCCCGACAAGTGCCAATCAAAAGTGACTTCCTGTTCCTAAATCATCTGAATGACACCCCTGCACCTGCCCCACCAACAGTGCTGCCGCTAAGGGGTCTGGCAGCCAGGGACACAAAAATGTTAACCACCCCCCCGCCCCCGGGCCTGAATACTGGGATAAAGATGCTGATTGCCTTCCTGTTCAGACTACGAGCAGAGAATGGCCACAAGGCGCCTGGTGCGCTCTGAAGTGCTAGGCCAATCTGTGGAGGCGCTGGGGTTTCCTGGCACTCAGCCAGCCGGGAGCCCTGCATCCAGTGGTGTCATTCAAATGATTTAGGAACAGGAACTCACTTTTGATTGGCACTTGTCGGGAACCCGGAACCAGCCACGGAGCCCGTTAGGATCCGGAATGCCCGCTCTGGTCCGTTCCCCCTGAATGACATCACTGCTTGTATCCCCTCCTTCCAGCCAAGCGTTTGGCTCCTTGTTGTTGTTGTTCAGTCGCTAAGTCGTGTCCGACTCTTCGCGACCCCATGGACCACAGCACGCCAGGCCTCCCTGTCCTCCACTAGCTTCCTGAGTTCGCCCAATTTCATATTCATTGCTTCGGTGACACTATCTAACCATCTCATCCTCTGTCGCCCCCTTCTCCTTTTGCCTTCAATCTTTCCCAGCATGAGGGTCTTTTCTAAAGAGTCCTCTCTTCTCATCAGGTGGCCAAAGTATTGGAGCTTCAGCTTCAGCATTTGTCCTTCCAGGGAGCAATCAGGCTTGACTTCCTGGAGAATTGACCGATTGGATCTCTTTGCAGTCCAGGGGACTCTCAAGAGTCTTCTCCAACACCATAATTCAAAAGCATCGATTCTTCGACGCTCTGCCTTTCTTATGGTCCAGCTCTCACAGCCATACATGGCTACTGGGAAAACCATCGCTTTGACTATGCGAACCTTTGTTAGCAGGGTGATGTCTCGGCTTTTGATTAAGCTATCTAGGTTCACCATAGCTTTCTTCCCAAGAAGTAAACGTCTTTTAATTTCATGGCTGCAGTCACCATCTGTGGTGATCTTGGAGCCCAGGAAAATAAAGTCTGTCACTGCTTCCATTTCTTCCCCTCCTATTTGCCAGGAAGTGATGGGAGTGGTTGCCATGATCTTAGTCTTTTTAATGTTGAGCTTCAAACCAATTTTGGCGCTTTCCTCTTTCACCCTCATCAAAAGGTTCTTTAGGTCTTCCTCACTTTCTGCCAGTAGAGTGGTATCGTCTGCATATCTGAGGTTGTTGATGTTTCTCCCAGCAATCTTGATTCCAGCTTGTGAGTCATCCAGCCCTGCCTTCCTCATGATGTACTCTGCATATAAGTTAAATAAGCAGGGTGACAATATACAGCCTTGTCGTACTCCTTTCCCAATTTTAAACCAGTCGGTTGTTCCATGTCCAGTTCTAACTGTTGCTTCCTGACCCGCATAAAGGTTTCTCAGAAGGCAGATCAGGTGGTCTGGAACTCCCATCTCTTCAAGAACTTGCCACAGTTTGTTGTGATCCACACAATCAAAGGCTTTAGCATAGTCAATGAAGCAGAGGTAGATGTTTTTCTGGAACTCTCTTGCTTTCTCCATGATCCAGCGAAGGTTGGCAATTTGATCTCTAGTTCCTCTGCCTCTTCGGAAACCAGCTTGTACATCTGGTAGTTCTCGATTCACATACTGCTGAAGCCGAGCTTGTAGGATTTTGAGCATGACCTTGCTAGCATGTGAAATGAGTGCAATGGTGTGGTAATTCGAGCAATCTTTGGCATTGCCCTTCTTTGGGATTGGAATGTAAACTGATCTTTTCCAGTCTTGTGGCCACTGTTGGGTTTTCCAAATTTGCTGGCATATGGAGAGCAGCACTTGGACAGCATCATCTTTTAAGATTTTGAGTAATTCCGCTGGAATGCTGTCACCTCCACTAGCTTTGTTGTTAGTGAGGCTTTCTAAAGCCCACTTGACTTCACTCTCCAGGATGTCAGGTTCGAGCTCAGTGACTGTACCACTGTGGTTATCAGGAACATTTAGATCGGCCTTATAGAGTTCCTCTGTGTATTCTTGCCACCTCTTCTGAATCTCATCTGCTTCTGTTAGGTCCTTGCCATTTTTGTCCTTTATTGTGCCTACCTTAGCATGAAATTGTCCTTTGACATCTCCAATTTTCTTGAAAAGATCTCTAGTCCTCCCCATTCTGTTGTTTTCCTCTATTTCTTTGCATTGCTCATTCAGAAAGGCCTTCCTATCTCTCCTTGCTGTTCTCTGGAAATCTGCATTCAGTTGGGTATATCTTTTCCTTTCTCCCTTGCTTTTGGCTTCTCTCCTTTCCTCAGCTATTTGTAAAGCCTCATCAGACAGCCACTTTGCCTTCTTGCATTTCTTCCTCTTTGGGATGGTTTTAGTTGCTGCCTCCTGTACAATGTTACAGACCTCCGTCCAAAGTTCTTCAGGCACTCTGTCTACCAAATCTAAGCCCCTAAATCTATTTGTCACCTCCACTGTATATTCGTAGGGGATCTGATTTAGGTCATACGTGGAGGGCCTAGCGGTTTTCCCTACTTTTTTCAGTTTAAGCCTGAATTTGGCAAGAAGAAGCTGATGATCTGAGCCACAGTCAGCTCCAGGTCTTGTTTTGACTGCCTGTATGGAACTTTTCCATCTTTGGCTGCAAAGAATGTAATCAATCTGATTTTGATGTAGACCATCTGGTGAAGTCCATGTGTACAGTCGCCGTTTGTGTTGCTGGAAAAGGGTGTTTGCTATGACTAATGTGTTCTCCTGACAGAACTCTATCAGTCTTTGCCCTGCTTCATTTTGTACTCCAAGACCAAACTTGCCTGTTATTCCTCTTACCTCTTGACTGCCTACTTTAGCATTCCAATCCCCTATGATGAGAAGGACATCTTTTTTTGGGTGTCAATTCTAGAAGCTGTTCTAGGTCTTCATAGAAGCGGTCAACTTCTTCCTCATCAGCACCAGTGGTTGGGGCGTAGACTTGGATTACTGTGATGTTGAAAGGTTTGCCTTGGATCCTAATGGAAATCATTCTATCATTTTTGAGGTTATACCCCAGTACTGCTGTTCTCACTCTCTTGTTCACGATGAAGGCTACTCCATTTCTTCTAAGGGATTCCTGCCCACAGTAGCAAATATAATGGTCATCTGAATTAAATTCTCCCATTCCTGTCCACTTTAGTTCACTAACTCCCAGTTTGTCGATGTTCAGCCTTGACATCTCACGTTTGACCACATCTAGCTTGCCTTGATTCATCGATCTGACGTTCCAGGTTCCTATGTAGTATTGTTCTTTGCAGCATCGCACTTTCCTTTCACTTCCAGACACATCCACAGCTGAGCTTCCTTTCAGTTTTGGCCCAGCTACTTCACTCTTTCTGGAGCTACTAGTACTCGTGTTCTGCTCTTCCCCAGTAGCATAATGGACACCTTCCGACCTGAGGGTCTCATCTTCCAGTGTCATATCGTTTAGCCTTTTTGTTCTGTAATCCATGGGGTTTTCTTGGCAAGAGTACTGGAGTGGATTGCCACTTCCTTCTCCAGCGGACCACGTTTAGTCAGAACTCTCTGCTGTGACCTGTCCATCTTGGGTAACCCTACATGGCATAGCTCACAGCTTCATTGAGCTACTCAAGCCCCTTCGCCACGACAAGGCAGTGATCCATGAAAGGGGTTTGGCTCCTTAGCAGGCTCCTTAGCAGCCTTTTCTAGATGGAGTGCAGGCTGTGCAGCTGCAGAGGTTCCTGCTGGCTTCTGGCTCCTGACCTGGGCCTGTGGGGAACTTGCACCTGCCCGGGGGGAGGCGGGGGGAGGGCTTCCGTCCCTCTTCCAAGGCATGTGCGTTTCAAGACAAATAGGTCACCACGAATGGCTAATATCATAACATCCCACTTCATCACTGCATAATGTCTTTTTAATTGACCAGAGACAGGATCAAGCACCCTCCAGTTGTTAATTAAAATAATGCCAACTATTGATTCCAGCCTCTCAATTGCTCCGGCGGCGACGGCAGGTTCCTGGGGATGATGAAGAGTTCACCGTGTGCTCTCAGCAGCAAAGGCGGAGGGGATGTAGAAAGTGAAACTTCTTTTCATGCATTCTTCTCCCAAAAGTCATCTTGTGTCAGTGAGTTCCTCAAGCTGCGCATTCTGGGAAGCTGGGCTTTATCTGCTGGTCCTTCTTAGCCAACAGCCAATCCCATTCGTAGCACAATCAGGAATTTAGGAATGACAAGAAAGGGTGAAGAAGTGCTCTCTCCACTCTGCTGCCTTCTTTCTATTCATAATTATCATCACATTCTATTCTTTCAAACCATGTTTTATACTTGAATTTTAAGGCATGCCCGTGCTCCTGTATTGGCGAGTGTGACCTTTCACAGCCCAACCAAAGGCCGTCACAGCTGGGCTGTATCCAGCGGCGTCATGCAGCCGTAATGCTAGGCGGGAGGAACGGGTGAGCGGCAGCTCGCCCGTTCCTCCCGCCTAGCGTTCTGGCTGCATGACGCCGCTGGCTGTATCCTAAGCCCAGCAGGAGGCAGCAGAAGCACAGTGCAGGCCAAGGGGAGGTTTTCCCCTTGCACCCAGGTAAGCCTCAGCCAGCTGTATGGGGCTGCTCGGATCAGCGCCTGCTGATTCGCAGGCGCTGGTGAACGTGCACAGCAGTGGTCCGAATCGGGGCCGACCTGGTCGGTACGGGGCTTAGGATTCGGTGCAACGGCCGCCCACTGCACTGCCCCATTCCACCCCCTTTGGCCCGCCCTCTGCAATGTCCTGCACCGACCGAGCACCGTCAGCGCTTGCCCAGTGCCCGACTCACCAGCGCAGACACGGTTGCGGCAATGCCGGACTGGTGCAAGAGAACAGCGCAGCTGCAGTGCAAGGAGAGGAATGCGCTCTCGGTTGCTCCCCTCGCCACAACCCCCTTCCATGGACCGCTTGGACTGGGGAGTGCGCAGGCAGGCTGCCTTCACTGCGAACTTCCTCCCAGCACCAGAACCCCCGCTTGAAGAAACGCATGGCTTGCAGCGTGCGCAGAGCACATGCAAATTCTGCTTCCTCCCGCCTTGAAATTCATGCTGCTGATCTCTTTACTTTGGAACGGATTCACAAGAGGGTTTAGAGGGACATCTATAATTCATAAACAATTAATTTTTATATTCTTTAAGCTGCTTTAATTAGTTCTTATTGTCAACTCTTTCCTTGCTCTCTCCAAGGGACTCTCTGCCTGTTGCTAGGGAGCCTCCTTTTGTCTCCTTTCGTGCTAGATGTGGGGGGGGGAGGGGGAGATTGTCTTTTCCAGAAGACCCTGTTTGGCACCCTGCTAGAACATCCTCCCAGCCCCCAGCGTTTTGGGTGACACGAGCCGCTCTCCTTGGGGCTGCCAGATGCAAACTGGGACACTGTGCCTGTACTTTTAACCCTTGTAGAGAAGAGGGAATTTGGGCAGGTGCAGCTCAACGTGGAAGGGTCTCAAAAGCTGCCCCTTCTCAACAGTGGTTAAAGGTGTAGGCACCGTGTCCCAGTTTGCACCTGGTAGCCCTGACCCTCTCCTGACCCTGGGACGGATTCACACAAGGGCTTAGAGCTCCTCTCCTGACCCCAGGGGTTGGCCCTGCCCATGTAGTTAATAGAGACGAAGTGAAGCCATGGTCCGGTCTAACAATATGGCTGACGCATGGGTCTGGTCTAACAATATGGCCGACTCAGATCATTGCCGCGAAGGAGGATTGCTGCGGATTCTCGAATAAAAATCTCCCTGCA
>JAJKFI010032236.1:0-18119 GCA_029204185.1 Lerista edwardsae
CGCAGTCAGCACTGGGAGTGGGAGGCTCTTGCCAGCCACCGCCCCCCACCCAGCACAGGCCGGGCCCACCAGCGAACCCCTTTCTTGATGGCAGGTAAGGGCAACCTGGCGCCGTCTGCCTGGCACTCGATTCCTCTTGCGCTGACGGCTGTGACGATGGCCTTGGCTGGGAGACCTTTCCCAGCTCTCCCTTTTTCTGCCCCGTTGCAGGTTGTCTTCGAAGGGATCCGGGGTCGGGGCATCGAGGGGGACATCGCCATTGACGACATCGCCATTGTGGAAGGAGAATGCACGAAATCCGACTATGTCAACAACCGTAAGTGGCTCCCCTCTCGAGTGATGCCAGACACCGGAGACCTGGGGCTCCGCACGGGTCGCAGTGGGCTGAGCAAGCGCGCTGTACTGGGGCCTGATCCAAACTGAGCCCAGGTCAGTTCAAGGCGGATAAGTCCCTTCTGATCTGAGCTCTGGAGATCAGGTCGGCCTCTGCAGTGCAGCCCATGACATGGCCAGCAGAAAGGAGTCAGGTTGCATTAAGAGGAGTAAATAGCGGAGAGTTAGTTTGGTCAAGCAGAAGATTTAGTCGAGAGGGTTAATGCCTCCGTTTGCCTGAAGATAAGAGCGGAAGATCTGAAGGTCGCCAGTTCGGGACAGCCGGAAGTCTCTGTGAGCGGCAGACCTCGTTAATTGCGGCTGATTAACAGCTGAGCTTTGGCTGCCTTGTGTGAGGGGGAGTTGTGCCAAAGTTCAGCCGCTTCTCTGGTGGGAGCAGGGGAGCCATTTATCAGCCAGCAAGAAGACAAACGGGTGGCCAGAAAGAAGGACTAAATCCAGAAAGATCCATCTGTATGTGTGTAGTTTTTGGAAGATAGAACATTTCTGTAAAAATTGTAAAAAAAAAAAATTGTTTACGAATAAAGTCTGCCTCTGTAAACCGCCTTGAGTTATAGTCATCAGAGAAATCTGGTGACCTAAGAAAGGCGGTATATAAATGCAAGTATTATTATTATTATTATTATTATTATTATTATTATTATTATTATTATTATTATTATTCCTCTGAGGAGCACCAATCACCCTAGGTTTCTGGGGGGACAATGTCCTTCTTGACCACCTCCCCACAAATCCCCCGGGGTCAGAGGTGTGCTTTCAGGCTCACTGAGACCAGAATCGCAAGGCTTGGCAGGTGGGAGGGGGACACCCAGCCCGGCCCAGGGGTCTGGAGGTCGCCAGGCGCCAGCCAGGCAGGTTGTCCCACAAGGGAGCAGGTGGATGAGCAGCAGGGAGAAGCGGCTCCATTGGCAGCGGAGCAACAGGCCGGTCGGACTGAGGAGCCGGCCGATGAGGGCCAGCGACGTTCTGGAACCAGGCGGGAACTCCCAGGCCCTGGGAGCCAGCCCGGTCCAGGCCGAGGGGGGAGCTGCAGTGCCGCTGGTGGCATAGCTGGAGGGGGCTGCGTGGCGAGTGCTGGAGGCAGTGCGGCATGTGAGAACAGCCATGACACACGCACACGCACCAGGGTTCCTCGGGGAGGCCTCCCTCCTCAGATGCCACGATGGGGCGGAACATGGGGGAGGAACGGGGGAGGAACATGAGATTGTCCCGGTGGGACTCAGGGACTCAGTGGCTGATTCAAAGGTCACGCCACACAAGGGACCGTCGGGGCAGCCCCAAGCACAGGGGCCTGCCAGAGGGGAAGGGCACAGGAGCAGAAGAACTTCTTCCTCTGGCCGGCGAGAGTGCTGGACTGGGCACAGGGAGAGCGAGGCTGCAGGCCTCTGCACCCTTTCCTGGGAGTAAGCCCCGCTGAGCACTTACTTCAGAGCAGACATGCACAGGCTTGCGCTGTCCGTTTCCAGGATCTTCTTGCTCAGCCCTGACGTCCATTCAGTGACATTGGCCCAGCCTCACAGTCAAACCTACCACTCCGCAGGGCTTACTGAGGATAAAGCGGGGTGGCCCCCACATGTGCACACCCAGCCTGCAGAGGCCCAGGAAGAGGACATGGCCAGAGGGCCTGTCCATGCGCTGATCCCCGGGGGGGGGGGGACCCTCTGCGCCTCGAGGAGTCTAACTCGCTTTCCCCTTCTGTTTAGATATACCTTCGGGCGCTGTCAGGACGCTGGTGCATATACGGATCCTGCCCATCGCCCTTCTCCTGTCTGTCTTAAGTCATCAGAGGTGACCTTATTCCGGCAGAGGCCACATCACAGACGCCGCACCGCGCACTGGCATGAGAAAAGAGTCTTTGTACAACGAACATTTCAAAAACAAAAAAGAAACAGAAACTACCAAAGATTCCTCCACTGACTGACTCAAATACGAAAACAATTTTTAAAAAAATCAAACTTAAAAATATATATATATATATTAAAAAAGGAAGCATTGGGAGTTTATTCGACACACGACGTAAGGTGGAATGAACAAACCAGGGATTGCGGGCGCAGGACTGACGCTCTGCGGACTCCCCACGGAAGCCACGAGGCAGACCTTCAGGTGCTTTTTGTGGCTCATTAGCAAAGAACAAACGAGAGAGAGGGAGATGGGGACACACACACACACACACACACACACACACACCCCACGTCTATTGGAAGGACTCTGTCAAAAGAGCTGTAGACTTCCTTGTCAAAGCACAAAGTCATGGCTTGTTTTGTTTCACGTGAATCGTTTGCTTGTTGCCATGGAAACCTAATGGCCTGCCAACAGAGAGGTTTAATAAAAGGAGAGAGCGAGAGGAGGAGGAGGAGGAAAGGAAGGGCCCTACACCTCACTGCAAAACAGGGTACCCGAGGAGCCGGCGTTCGCCCCCCCCTTCACCCCGGTTTCCAAGCGTCGGCTTCCAGACCCGCCGCAGGCCCTGCCTTCGGACGGACATGGGCCGCAGTGACTCCGGAGCCCTTGAAGACCTTCAGCTCCTCACGGCAGTGCTTGACTTCACGGCACACGGCCGCCGTTTTGCATGCATTCCTCAGCTCCGGGACGCACGTCTGGTGACACGGACCTGTCCAGAGTTTGCTTGCGGCCACCTGAGCCCCACGAAAGACCTTCCCTGTCCCCCAACTCCCTCCGAGGCCCAGCCCCCCACTCCGCCTCCCCGGCCCCCCACTCCTGACTCTCCTGACCAAGTGACGAAACCAAACTACCATCTTTTTTTCTAAAATGCCATGGAAACCAAGTGCCTTCAGCGACAACAAGCCTGAGACGGGGGGGAGCCACCCCCGGAGCTCCCGCCGAGCGAGGCCTGCAGGCTGGGGGCAGGTCTGCCCAGACTCTTTTTCTAAAGCAAACTCCGGAGCAGGACCGCAGGCCAGGAGACGCCCCTCAGCCCCACGCAAGCCCCTTCCGGCCGGACGGACTCGCAGTGCAGCCCGAAGCCCCTTCGGACGGAGACCTCTGCTGCCCCCCCTCCCTGCCAGCCACGGCCTTTCAGCGTGGGGTCCCTGAGGAGACGGCCTCAGCCCGCCCTTGGCAGGTCGCCAAGAGGGGGCGGCTGGACCCAGAAGGGCGGATAGGGTGGCCCTGAGCAAAGAAGGTGGCGGTGAGATCCACCCACCCACACACACCCACACCCACACAGAGCCACACACCTGATTTTCCTTACTCGCACCTCTGCGCAACACGGTTCCAACTTGAGCCAGCGGAGGGAAGTCACAGTGCGTACGGAAGACAGCCGACCACGGACTCTTTCCGGCCAAAGACAGGCCAGCCGACCCGGTTTCATTCCCAGACACGGAGAAGAGAAGGCCTCTGCCCTTTCAGCAGACTCTGTGCAAATTGTGAAATATTATTTTATTATTTTAGCAAAATTTTAAAGAGAAACAAAACAAACCACTTTTACAAAAAAACAAAACCTGTAAAAATTATTTTCAGCGACCGGCTCCATCCCATACCTGTAATCAGCCAGTTTTCCAATACACTGTAAATTTTTCCTTCTACGAGTTGGTAATGAAAATTTGAAGACCTTTTTCCTTAAATTATCTCAGCTTTTAACTTCATTAAAAAAAAGACTTTTGTCTAAGCGAGAGTTACGATGATGATTATTCTGCTAATTACTTGCTCTTTTGGTACCCTATGATGAAAAAGAGGGGGGGAACCTTATATGCAAATAATTCAGATTTAAAAAAAAATACCTTTGAAAACACTGATACAAAAAAAGCACAAAAAGATGCAGTAAAAAGTGATGAGGCTTGGGTTTGGTTTGGTTTTTTAAATTATGTAGGGGAAAAAAAGAGTTTGTGCCAATTCAGTCATTCAACTGAAAGAGATAATTTTACAACTATGTTCAATAAAGCTTATTTCCAGGTAAGGGAATGGTGCGTGTCTTTGTTGAGCATGGCAGGCACCCAGAAGCTCTTGACACCCCTCCCTCTCCCTTTCCTCCCCCTGGATCACTGAGGGCACAACCCCAGACACCCGCGGGGCTGACACGTGTGGCCTGCGCCGGCCCACTGCTGGCTGTCGTGAAATTGCAGAGAGGCACTTTCGCACCAGTGCAAGCCGCACGGTGTCTATGCAAGCAGCTGTGTTGACACAGTTGTACCAAAAAAGAGCCACCAGTAAGCCACCCTGCTTCTGGCCAGCACTGGGGCTTTTCTGGGAGGGGGGAGGGGTGGGGGCAGAAGAGGGCGGGAGGAGGGATTTCCGGTGGGCAGGGTGGAACAAGGAGGGGGGGTGAGGCTATTAGGCCGCGTCCAAACCCCCTTCCACGGACCGTGGGGCCCTGATTCGGACCTCTTGGCACGCTCGGACCCGCGCCTGCTAAAAATGGCACCTACTCCAGGATAAGTGGACGAACGTGCCCTTGCCCTGGGGAGGGGCAGCTGCCCCTGCCCTGCATTGGGGACAGCATAGGCAAGCAGGCCAGCCTCTTCCAGCATAGGTTAGGATTGCACTGTGATTGTTTCCTGAAATACTATATTATTATTATTGTTATTATTATTGTTATTATTATTATTATTATTATTATTAATAATAATAATAATAACAACAATAACAATAATAATAATAACAATAATAATTTATATTACATACCCAGCAATTCACAAATGTGTGTGTGTGGGGGTAAGACACAGAACTCTTCTTTGTAAATTCTACGCAGTCACACCTAATCTCACACCTATGACTGCTTCAGGTGTCCCATCCAAGACCAGCGATTGTAGGTAAGCAGTCTGTCAGATTTACATAGATTCCATATTTAAAAGGAATTGATTGCACCAACGTGGAGACAATAATCAAAACCAAGATCAGGCCTCGGACAGTGAGAGAAATCTGCAGTATGTGTAAACCTACCTCTCCAAATGTCAATGTCGAAACCCCCTTGATTTGCAGCTCCTGCCTATACAAAGACCTCAAGGGAACGCCCGGGGGGGGGGCTGTCTCTCCTTCCCTATCAGCGTCAAGCTGGTACAAAAATCTTGGTTCCTTGAGAGCAGAGACCAAGGGAGCTTCAAGGGGAACCGGCCCCACTGAGACCCAGCGGAGTTGGCTGTAAGAATGACCCGGGAGGCTCCAGGTCTGCTCTGAAGCACTGCCTGCTGCAGCCATCATTGTACTGCTTGGTCAGTGCATTGCCCAGGTCAGCCCCCCCTTACCTGCTCCCTGGACTGGAAGAGGAAGAAGGGGGCAAAGCAGGACAGGAAGTGTGGAGGAGAAGCGCATCGTGGACACTCTGGATCGCCCCTCTCCACTGCTCTGCACTTTCTCCTCCATTCCATCTTTTCCAGTACAGGGTCTGGGAGGAGAGCAGAGGAGAAGAATTGGGGGGGGGGGGCGATTGCCTCAATCTGTTGTCAGTGAGGCAACTGCCTCAACCAGCCACATGCATGAACCGAGCCTGGACTTTGCACAGGTGTTTATCGGAACCAGGCTTGTCGGAGGTGAAACACAGGTTCCAACTCACTCAATCCCCATGTGTATATGAAAGCAAACCATGGTAAACTAGAAACGGGAACTCGTTAACTTAATTCTCCCTGAAATCCAATGTTTCTTGGTGGTTTTCTTTTTTAACTCCTCCACTCGATCCAGCGATTTATTCATGCACCTCTGGTGGCCTCTCCGCCTGTTCCGGTTTCTTCTGTACTCCTTTTTGCACTTTGTCAGAATTAGTAATTTTGTCTCCGGTGAGTGTGTGCTGTTCTCAGTCTTATTCATCTGCTTTTTGATTAGTTAAACTGCTGGACCAAAAATAGTCACTGGACGTTATTTGGACCAGACCATCTGTCATCAACCCCAGGGGTGTGTGTGAGAGGCTCTGTGGGGCATCCGTCCCTCCGACAAAGGCAACACAGGTCAGCCTACAAGACTTTGTTCCACACTGTTCTCAGAGCAAACCTGTGAGATGGGGTGAGGTGGAGAGAAAGTGCATGGCCCAAACATAAGAACATAAGAAGAGCCCTGCTGGATCAGGCCAAAGGCCCATCTAGTCCAGCTTCCTGTATCTCACAGCGGCCCACCGGGTGCCCCAGGGAGGCATGAGACAACAAGATGCTTGCATCCTGTGGCCACTCCCTTGCACTCCGAAGTAGCCTACTAAGGAGTGTAAAGAGGTTGCACAATCCATCATTGCCTATATAATAGCCCACGATGGACATTTCCTCCAGAAATCTGTCCAATCCTCTTGTAAAAGCATCTAGGACAGATGCCATCACCATCTCCTATGGCAAGGAGTTCCACAGATTAATGACCCTCTGGGTAAAAAACGTATTTCTTGTTATCCGTTCTAACTCTCCCAACCCACAATTCCTCCCATGCATAATTTTGTATGTCTCAACCATGTCCCCCCTCAGGCGCCTTTTTTTAGGCTGAAGAGCCCCAAACGCTGCAGCCTTTCCTCCTAAGGGAGTTGCCCTAGCCCAGTGGTGCTTTTCCGGTAGCCCAAAGCTCCCCAGTTCCCCCACCGCCTTGAGCCAAGTCCTCCGTCCTGTCCATTACACCACACTGGAGCTGATCATCCGTGTAAGAGTTGGAAGCACCGCCTGACGTTCCCCTTGCCGTGTTGTACACAATATTTGTGAAGGGCCGCTCGCCCCAAGCGGCCTCACAGTCGATTTGGCTTCTCCAAGGTTCCTCCTCCGTGGATTCTTACAAACAATGTACTCTCATGAGCACACTCACCTTCTCCCTTCTCTCTCCTTTTCTCCTCCTCCTCCTCCTCCTCACACAGATGCTCCCCGTGGCATTTTCTCCCAAGGGGGTTCTCCGTCCCAGGAGGAATTGGGGGCAGGGAGAGACTGGACACAACTGCCACGGCAGACTCCAAATCTCATCCCCTCTGCTTTTCACCTCCCCACCACTTTTCTGGCATTAGCTATACGGCACCAAAAGAGGTGCCATATGTTTGAGGAGTCCCATGGAAAGCCCCAGGGCTTGCCATGAAGTAAGTAAAAATATTTACTTACCTCCCTTTACCCCGGGCCACCCCCACCGCTCCCACCACTGGCTGCCGGGGATGCCTTTTCGGCCTGACTGCTTCAGCACTGGTGGCAGGGAATAGGACTGGCGCCCAAATCCACGACTTTATGGAGCTGCAGGCCAACCCCAGACCCTTCCAAGCTAGTCCCAGCTACCCCAACTGGTCCCGGCTCTCCAGCGGGGGGGGGGGGGAGGGAAATGATCCCTCCCTCCTGCAAGATGGTTTAACTGAAGATTGACCATGCAGCCATCAGCAGGCACAGCCTCCCCTGCTGGTCCCTGGCCCCTTGCTCAGGGAAGTGTGCTGGAGAGGATGGGTGATCCCGCTTTAGGGCAAGCTGGTGGGATGGATGACCTCTGGCAGCAGACCAGCACCCTAAATGCCAGCACTGGTAGCCAGACTGATAGCCAGCCCCCAGGAGTCTGGCTCTGCAGACATGGACCAGGTTGGTCCCAGAGGCCACTGCAGGGACCAGCAGCAGCCCTGAGACGAGAAGGGCCAACTGCCACCGGCCCATCAGCTGCTCCGCTGCCAGAATCCCGAGTTCTGCTCGATGCCCGCTGCGTTCCACCCAAAAGCCATCAAGGCCAATCCAAAGGGCAGCCAGGCGTGCATTTTGTTCCATTTTCACAGTAATCCCCAGCAAGTGGCTTCTCTCCTGCAACATCCATTCGCTGGTTGGGATTCATTCATCCATTCGCTTGTTTCCAGCTCAGCTGAATGGAGACGGAACCAGTGATGTCATGCAGGGGGTACGCAGGGGTACGCAAGTAGCGGTTCCTAGGATTACGGCTGGCCCCGCCCATTCGCCCACCCACTTGTCGACTCCGCCCCCTGCAACGTTTGAATTTCCTGCATGTTTGAGTTGCCTGCATGTTCTCAGAGCCAGGCAGGCAGGCAGGCAGGCAGGCAGCCAGTGGAGCCTTGCCTTGCCTTGCCACTGAAAAATGAGCTGCTCTGGGGTTGCTCTTGAATACTTTTGGAACTGTTGGGTCACTTTAACATGATGCCAGGCCTCCTTCACATGTTCTGGGGGTGCTGTGGAATACTGTTGCAACTGTTGGGTCAGTTTAAAATTGTCTGAGGCCTCAAAGAGGGCTTTTTTCATGTCACTTCCTGCCACGACCTCACTTCTGGCTTATGACGTCACTTCTGGTGGGCGGGTCATGTTCAGAGACTACGGACATGTTCAGAGACTTGCTTGTTCAGAGACTACGGGTGCAATCCCAGCACTGACAGAGCTGTGCCAGTGGGGCGTGTGCTGCATCCACAGTTGGGGGACAGTCACAGAGGCCTCCTCAAGGTCAGGGGATGTCTGTTCCCTCACATCAGAGCTGCATTGCCTAACTCGTCTCATGGGAGGCCCCCCTGTCCAGTGGTGTCATCTAAATGATTTAAGAACAGGTACTCACTTTTGATTGACACGTGTCGGGACCCGCCCACCGGAAGTGACGTCATAAGCCGGAAGTGATGTCGTGGCAGGAAGGGACATGAAAAAAGGCCTTTTTGAGGCCTCAGACGATTTTAAACTGACCCAACAGTTGCAACAGTATTCCACAGCACCCTCAGAACATGTGAAGGAGGCCTGGCATCACGTTAAAGTGACCCAACAGTTCCAAAACCCCAGAGCAGCTCATTTTTCAGTGGCAAGGCAAGGCAAGGCTCCGCTCACTGCCTGCCTGGCTCTGAGAACGTGCAGGCAACTCAAACGTGCAGGAAATTCAAACGTTTCAGGGGGCGGAGTCGACAAGTGGGCGGGCGAATGGGCGGGGCCAGCCGTAATCCTAGAAACCGGTACTCACGTACCCCCGCGTACCCCCTGCATGACATCACTGCCCCTGTCCCTGCGCAACAACTGATGAATGCAGAAAGCTCTGCCTTCCCGGAATCCAAGCCCCCGCTGCACGCATAGACCTGGCCCGTGCCCATGCCCATGCTGCAGCGTGGTGAGTGGGGCAGGCCCAGAGGACAGGAATGGGCAGCTGCATCCGAGAGCTTAGGCACAGCGGAGGATTCCCGGAAGGGAGCAGATCCCTGCATGTGTCAGCGCAGCTCATTCTTGGGTCTGTGCATTGTTCAAGCATAAGCCATGTGCCCTGCTGCAATGAGCATCCTGCAACGGTGTTGCTCTCACGTAAGTGCTGCAAGCAGAGCAGGATGAGAGACTGAAGAGCTCATTGGACAAGCAGCTCCCAGCACGGGCACATTTCCCCCGGAACGCCTTGACCTCTGTTCCTTGGCCTTTGAGAGGTGTCCTGCTGGAAAGCCCAGTTCCGACCTCGTCTCCTTCCTAAGGAAGTGGCAGCCATTCCTGTCCCAAGGGCAAGACGTGCCATCCTTAGACAAGGACAGAAAATGGCGAGACGTCGGGGACGAGAGGCAGAGGGAATCATGTGGCTGGGGGGGGGGGAAGAAAGAGGTGGTGAGAGGTTCCCGTCACCCCCCCCCCGGTTCAACAACACAAGACAATATACAATTGCAGTTGACTGTGTGAGTCCACAAGAAGAAATATTCAAAGAAGTAATACTGAAGTGTCGAACTGCCAGCCGTCACATCCTACAAGGCCCTTCGTGAAGCAGATAAGAACATAAGAAGAGCCCTGCTGGATCAGGCCAAAGGCCCATCTAGTCCAGCTTCCTGCATCTCACAGCGGCCCACCAGGTGCCCCAGGGAGGCAGGAGACAACAAGATGCTTGGATCCTGTTGCCACTCCCTTGCACCCAGTACTCTGAAGTAGCCCACCACCTTTGCAAGGCGGTTGCACAATCCATCATTGCCTGTAGCCCACAATGGACTTTTCTTCCAGAAATCCGTCCAATCCCCTCTTAAAGGCATCCAGACCAGATGCCATCACCACCTCCTGTGGCAGAGAGTTCCACAGATTAACTACCCGCTGGGTAAAAAAGTACTTCCTTTTATCTGTTTTAACTCTCCCAACCCTCAGTTTTAGCGGATGCCCCCTGGTTCTGGTGTTTTGAGAGAGGGAAAAGAACATCCCTCTATCGACTCTATCCCTTCCATGCATAATTTTGTATGTCTCCATCATGTCCCCCCTCAGGCGCCTTTTTTCTAGGCTGAAGAGCCCCAAACGCTGCAGTCTTCCTTCATAAGGGAGGTGCAGATGCTCAGCAAAAGGCAGCGGACGTGGCAAACTGCAAAGCAGCACTTTGATTGCAGGCTGGGCCCAGCGGTGGAAGTGTGGAGAGCAAAGGAGGGAAGCCGGAAAGGGTCCGGCCCGCCCTCCACCCATCCTGGAGAGGCAAACCTGCAAGTCCACAGGCAGCCCACGCAGAGAGAGGAGCAGCTGCCGCCGAGTCCTCCAATGGTGGCGCAGTGGTTGTGCTGCCGTCACATGCGCCAGGGTCGCCGGCAGAAATGGCCAGAGGCTCCACACCCCCACCACACACCACACACCCCCCACCACCCCAGGGCAGGTCATTCAGGGGCGTTTTAGGGTGGGGAGCAGGGGTGGGAGGGGCTGGAGAAAGGAGGAGGGGTGGATCCTGGTGCCAGAATGCCACCCGTGCTCTTCAACCCCAACCTGCCCATGCCAGCAGAATAGCTGGGGGAGGTCAGAGGAGACCCGCAGATGGCCAGGCAGCCTCCCAGGATGCAAGTGGGAAACGTGTCCTTCTATTTATCTCTGCCAGGCCACCTGGTCACCCTCTCCACCACTGCTGAAAGGTGGTGGTGGTGAGACAAGATACTCGCACTTGCCTTGGAGTAAGTTGGATTTAATTCAATGAAGCTTGCTTCTGAGTAGACACGCCGAAGTAGACACGCTGTCAGTGTAGTTTCCAGCCCAGACCTGAAAGTCACAGATTATTTGGAATGCAGGGGTGGGGTGGGGGGGAAGGCCACAGGTTGGGAAAATTTTTTTGGGGGGGGGAGTGAGGAGGGGGCGAGGCTGGGGCAGGCTGTGAGACAACGAGAGGAGACAATATTGGACATGTTGTTTTTTAAATTGTATCTGTTTTTAATTTTGTTGTATTGTTTTTTACATTGTTTTTAATTGTTTTTTTAATGTTAATTTTATATTGTATCTTTTTATATTGTGATGCCGCCTTGAGTGCCTCCGGGCAAAAAGGTGGGGTAAAAATCAAACAAATAAATAAATAAATAAATAAATAAATAAATAAATAAATAAATAATGTATCGGGGAAGACGAGCCAAGGCAACTCTGAGCGGGGGGGGGGGGGGGGGCGGGGAAGGCGGGACAATGAGCCCAGTCTATCCACTGGGGGTGGCATCCGGTCTCCAGGGATATCCCCAGAGCTATCCAAGAGACTGCGTGGGCTGCGGGGAGAGCTCGCGTTCCGCGGCTGAGTGATGGCCGCTGCACACCAAGGCCTGGACCATCGTCATCCTGGGGCATGCAGAATCTCGGGGAGGACGCCTGCCCTGAAATCAGCTCTCCTCCTCTAAGTGGATGGATTTATTCCCATTGAAAATCCATCCACCATTTGGATTTGAGTTTGTCTTGTTAGCTCTGCCACTAGCAATTACTCGCTCGCGCCATGTTTGCAGGAGGCTCCGTGTTGAGCTTCGTCTTAAGGGCGCATCAGCGCATCACGCGCATTTGCCTGCGTGCAGATGGGCTTTAGAGTCTTATGTCTGCACAAACGGCAAAGACGTTCAGGATAAATCCTCAGGGGACCAGCTGAAGCGATGCAGATTTCTGGAAGCACAAAATCAATGTGGGTGGCCTTTTTTTTTTAACGTGGGGCAGCCGCGTGTTCCAGGGCGATGGGCTGGCCCAGCCTGGTCTAACTGCCGGTTTCCAGGGACTCGACAAAACCCGTCCACTCCCCCAGCTCCAGGTTCAATAAAGCAACGCGTCATGACCCCCGTCTGGGCCGTGTCATTCAGGGGGAACAGACCAGAACAGGCGTTCCGGATCCTAACGGGCTCCGTGGCTGGTTCCGGGCTCCCGACAAGTGCCAATCAAAAGTGACTTCCTGTTCCTAAATCATCTGAATGACACCCCTGCACCTGCCCCACCAACAGTGCTGCCGCTAAGGGGTCTGGCAGCCAGGGACACAAAAATGTTAACCACCCCCCGCCCCCGGGCCTGAATACTGGGATAAAGATGCTGATTGCCTTCCTGTTCAGACTACGAGCAGAGAATGGCCACAAGGCGCCTGGTGCGCTCTGAAGTGCTAGGCCAATCTGTGGAGGCGCTGGGGTTTCCTGGCACTCAGCCAGCCGGGAGCCCTGCATCCAGTGGTGTCATTCAAATGATTTAGGAACAGGAACTCACTTTTGATTGGCACTTGTCGGGAACCCGGAACCAGCCACGGAGCCCGTTAGGATCCGGAATGCCCGCTCTGGTCCGTTCCCCCTGAATGACATCACTGCTTGTATCCCCTCCTTCCAGCCAAGCGTTTGGCTCCTTGTTGTTGTTGTTCAGTCGCTAAGTCGTGTCCGACTCTTCGCGACCCCATGGACCACAGCACGCCAGGCCTCCCTGTCCTCCACTAGCTTCCTGAGTTCGCCCAATTTCATATTCATTGCTTCGGTGACACTATCTAACCATCTCATCCTCTGTCGCCCCCTTCTCCTTTTGCCTTCAATCTTTCCCAGCATGAGGGTCTTTTCTAAAGAGTCCTCTCTTCTCATCAGGTGGCCAAAGTATTGGAGCTTCAGCTTCAGCATTTGTCCTTCCAGGGAGCAATCAGGCTTGACTTCCTGGAGAATTGACCGATTGGATCTCTTTGCAGTCCAGGGGACTCTCAAGAGTCTTCTCCAACACCATAATTCAAAAGCATCGATTCTTCGACGCTCTGCCTTTCTTATGGTCCAGCTCTCACAGCCATACATGGCTACTGGGAAAACCATCGCTTTGACTATGCGAACCTTTGTTAGCAGGGTGATGTCTCGGCTTTTGATTAAGCTATCTAGGTTCACCATAGCTTTCTTCCCAAGAAGTAAACGTCTTTTAATTTCATGGCTGCAGTCACCATCTGTGGTGATCTTGGAGCCCAGGAAAATAAAGTCTGTCACTGCTTCCATTTCTTCCCCTCCTATTTGCCAGGAAGTGATGGGAGTGGTTGCCATGATCTTAGTCTTTTTAATGTTGAGCTTCAAACCAATTTTGGCGCTTTCCTCTTTCACCCTCATCAAAAGGTTCTTTAGGTCTTCCTCACTTTCTGCCAGTAGAGTGGTATCGTCTGCATATCTGAGGTTGTTGATGTTTCTCCCAGCAATCTTGATTCCAGCTTGTGAGTCATCCAGCCCTGCCTTCCTCATGATGTACTCTGCATATAAGTTAAATAAGCAGGGTGACAATATACAGCCTTGTCGTACTCCTTTCCCAATTTTAAACCAGTCGGTTGTTCCATGTCCAGTTCTAACTGTTGCTTCCTGACCCGCATAAAGGTTTCTCAGAAGGCAGATCAGGTGGTCTGGAACTCCCATCTCTTCAAGAACTTGCCACAGTTTGTTGTGATCCACACAATCAAAGGCTTTAGCATAGTCAATGAAGCAGAGGTAGATGTTTTTCTGGAACTCTCTTGCTTTCTCCATGATCCAGCGAAGGTTGGCAATTTGATCTCTAGTTCCTCTGCCTCTTCGGAAACCAGCTTGTACATCTGGTAGTTCTCGATTCACATACTGCTGAAGCCGAGCTTGTAGGATTTTGAGCATGACCTTGCTAGCATGTGAAATGAGTGCAATGGTGTGGTAATTCGAGCAATCTTTGGCATTGCCCTTCTTTGGGATTGGAATGTAAACTGATCTTTTCCAGTCTTGTGGCCACTGTTGGGTTTTCCAAATTTGCTGGCATATGGAGAGCAGCACTTGGACAGCATCATCTTTTAAGATTTTGAGTAATTCCGCTGGAATGCTGTCACCTCCACTAGCTTTGTTGTTAGTGAGGCTTTCTAAAGCCCACTTGACTTCACTCTCCAGGATGTCAGGTTCGAGCTCAGTGACTGTACCACTGTGGTTATCAGGAACATTTAGATCGGCCTTATAGAGTTCCTCTGTGTATTCTTGCCACCTCTTCTGAATCTCATCTGCTTCTGTTAGGTCCTTGCCATTTTTGTCCTTTATTGTGCCTACCTTAGCATGAAATTGTCCTTTGACATCTCCAATTTTCTTGAAAAGATCTCTAGTCCTCCCCATTCTGTTGTTTTCCTCTATTTCTTTGCATTGCTCATTCAGAAAGGCCTTCCTATCTCTCCTTGCTGTTCTCTGGAAATCTGCATTCAGTTGGGTATATCTTTTCCTTTCTCCCTTGCTTTTGGCTTCTCTCCTTTCCTCAGCTATTTGTAAAGCCTCGTCAGACAGCCACTTTGCCTTCTTGCATTTCTTCCTCTTTGGGATGGTTTTAGTTGCTGCCTCCTGTACAATGTTACAGACCTCCGTCCAAAGTTCTTCAGGCACTCTGTCTACCAAATCTAAGCCCCTAAATCTATTTGTCACCTCCACTGTATATTCGTAGGGGATCTGATTTAGGTCATACGTGGAGGGCCTAGCGGTTTTCCCTACTTTTTTCAGTTTAAGCCTGAATTTGGCAAGAAGAAGCTGATGATCTGAGCCACAGTCAGCTCCAGGTCTTGTTTTGACTGCCTGTATGGAACTTTTCCATCTTTGGCTGCAAAGAATGTAATCAATCTGATTTTGATGTAGACCATCTGGTGAAGTCCATGTGTACAGTCGCCGTTTGTGTTGCTGGAAAAGGGTGTTTGCTATGACTAATGTGTTCTCCTGACAGAACTCTATCAGTCTTTGCCCTGCTTCATTTTGTACTCCAAGACCAAACTTGCCTGTTATTCCTCTTACCTCTTGACTGCCTACTTTAGCATTCCAATCCCCTATGATGAGAAGGACATCTTTTTTTGGGTGTCAATTCTAGAAGCTGTTCTAGGTCTTCATAGAAGCGGTCAACTTCTTCCTCATCAGCACCAGTGGTTGGGGCGTAGACTTGGATTACTGTGATGTTGAAAGGTTTGCCTTGGATCCTAATGGAAATCATTCTATCATTTTTGAGGTTATACCCCAGTACTGCTGTTCTCACTCTCTTGTTCACGATGAAGGCTACTCCATTTCTTCTAAGGGATTCCTGCCCACAGTAGCAAATATAATGGTCATCTGAATTAAATTCTCCCATTCCTGTCCACTTTAGTTCACTAACTCCCAGTTTGTCGATGTTCAGCCTTGACATCTCACGTTTGACCACATCTAGCTTGCCTTGATTCATCGATCTGACGTTCCAGGTTCCTATGTAGTATTGTTCTTTGCAGCATCGCACTTTCCTTTCACTTCCAGACACATCCACAGCTGAGCTTCCTTTCAGTTTTGGCCCAGCTACTTCACTCTTTCTGGAGCTACTAGTACTCGTGTTCTGCTCTTCCCCAGTAGCATAATGGACACCTTCCGACCTGAGGGTCTCATCTTCCAGTGTCATATCGTTTAGCCTTTTTGTTCTGTAATCCATGGGGTTTTCTTGGCAAGAGTACTGGAGTGGATTGCCACTTCCTTCTCCAGCGGACCACGTTTAGTCAGAACTCTCTGCTGTGACCTGTCCATCTTGGGTAACCCTACATGGCATAGCTCACAGCTTCATTGAGCTACTCAAGCCCCTTCGCCACGACAAGGCAGTGATCCATGAAAGGGGTTTGGCTCCTTAGCAGGCTCCTTAGCAGCCTTTTCTAGATGGAGTGCAGGCTGTGCAGCTGCAGAGGTTCCTGCTGGCTTCTGGCTCCTGACCTGGGCCTGTGGGGAACTTGCACCTGCCCGGGGGGAGGCGGGGGGAGGGCTTCCGTCCCTCTTCCAAGGCATGTGCGTTTCAAGACAAATAGGTCACCACGAATGGCTAATATCATAACATCCCACTTCATCACTGCATAATGTCTTTTTAATTGACCAGAGACAGGATCAAGCACCCTCCAGTTGTTAATTAAAATAATGCCAACTATTGATTCCAGCCTCTCAATTGCTCCGGCGGCGACGGCAGGTTCCTGGGGATGATGAAGAGTTCACCGTGTGCTCTCAGCAGCAAAGGCGGAGGGGATGTAGAAAGTGAAACTTCTTTTCATGCATTCTTCTCCCAAAAGTCATCTTGTGTCAGTGAGTTCCTCAAGCTGCGCATTCTGGGAAGCTGGGCTTTATCTGCTGGTCCTTCTTAGCCAACAGCCAATCCCATTCGTAGCACAATCAGGAATTTAGGAATGACAAGAAAGGGTGAAGAAGTGCTCTCTCCACTCTGCTGCCTTCTTTCTATTCATAATTATCATCACATTCTATTCTTTCAAACCATGTTTTATACTTGAATTTTAAGGCATGCCCGTGCTCCTGTATTGGCGAGTGTGACCTTTCACAGCCCAACCAAAGGCCGTCACAGCTGGGCTGTATCCAGCGGCGTCATGCAGCCGTAATGCTAGGCGGGAGGAACGGGTGAGCGGCAGCTCGCCCGTTCCTCCCGCCTAGCGTTCTGGCTGCATGACGCCGCTGGCTGTATCCTAAGCCCAGCAGGAGGCAGCAGAAGCACAGTGCAGGCCAAGGGGAGGTTTTCCCCTTGCACCCAGGTAAGCCTCAGCCAGCTGTATGGGGCTGCTCGGATCAGCGCCTGCTGATTCGCAGGCGCTGGTGAACGTGCACAGCAGTGGTCCGAATCGGGGCCGACCTGGTCGGTACGGGGCTTAGGATTCGGTGCAACGGCCGCCCACTGCACTGCCCCATTCCACCCCCTTTGGCCCGCCCTCTGCAATGTCCTGCACCGACCGAGCACCGTCAGCGCTTGCCCAGTGCCCGACTCACCAGCGCAGACACGGTTGCGGCAATGCCGGACTGGTGCAAGAGAACAGCGCAGCTGCAGTGCAAGGAGAGGAATGCGCTCTCGGTTGCTCCCCTCGCCACAACCCCCTTCCATGGACCGCTTGGACTGGGGAGTGCGCAGGCAGGCTGCCTTCACTGCGAACTTCCTCCCAGCACCAGAACCCCCGCTTGAAGAAACGCATGGCTTGCAGCGTGCGCAGAGCACATGCAAATTCTGCTTCCTCCCGCCTTGAAATTCATGCTGCTGATCTCTTTACTTTGGAACGGATTCACAAGAGGGTTTAGAGGGACATCTATAATTCATAAACAATTAATTTTTATATTCTTTAAGCTGCTTTAATTAGTTCTTATTGTCAACTCTTTCCTTGCTCTCTCCAAGGGACTCTCTGCCTGTTGCTAGGGAGCCTCCTTTTGTCTCCTTTCGTGCTAGATGTGGGGGGGGAGGGGGAGATTGTCTTTTCCAGAAGACCCTGTTTGGCACCCTGCTAGAACATCCTCCCAGCCCCCAGCGTTTTGGGTGACACGAGCCGCTCTCCTTGGGGCTGCCAGATGCAAACTGGGACACTGTGCCTGTACTTTTAACCCTTGTAGAGAAGAGGGAATTTGGGCAGGTGCAGCTCAACGTGGAAGGGTCTCAAAAGCTGCCCCTTCTCAACAGTGGTTAAAGGTGTAGGCACCGTGTCCCAGTTTGCACCTGGTAGCCCTGACCCTCTCCTGACCCTGGGACGGATTCACACAAGGGCTTAGAGCTCCTCTCCTGACCCCAGGGGTTGGCCCTGCCCATGTAGTTAATAGAGACGAAGTGAAGCCATGGTCCGGTCTAACAATATGGCTGACGCATGGGTCTGGTCTAACAATATGGCCGACTCAGATCATTGCCGCGAAGGAGGATTGCTGCGGATTCTCGAATAAAAATCTCCCTGCA